>VXCM01003757.1:8054-37348 GCA_014773175.1 Lucifuga dentata | reverse complement strand
AAAAAAAAAAAAAAAAACCTGAATACATGTCTTGTTGGTGATGATGGATTACCTATCCCAAGAACGTTTACAGTATTAACAAGTTTATTTTAATAGCGTACCAGAATGAACTGAAATGGAGGTCTGGAAGGTAGGAAAAACATTTTTAATTTACTGTTCCAGTAGTATGATTTGGGAAATGATTGTCAGTAACGTTACGTGTATGACAATTGAATATATTAGGCTCAAACATGCAAAATGGGTGGTATGGTCCTTTAAAAACTTGCAAATCTGTGAGTTTTTAAACTCAGAAAAATAATAATGGGGAATTGAACTGCTTCACGTTGTGACTATGCCTGCAGAACATGACCTTATTAAATTATACTTTTCCATCAGATTTAGCAATAAAGAAATACTTGTGCTTTTAGTGTAAAATCGTCTAATTATTATAAACGTACGGAACTTTTAAAATTGGCAAATTTCAGAGTTTAAAAACTCAAAATAAAGACCCCCTCATTTTTTTTCCTTCTTATATGTGTCCTAATGCGCTGTCATAGAATCAAGTTGGAAAATTGACAACGTTTTTTTCCCCAATTTATTTCAGAATATTTTGCTAAATCTTTTCAGATTGGAATTTTTTTTTTTTTCTTGAATGAAGAATGTTTTTGAATGTTTGATTTGGAACTCCACAGGATTAATGCATGCGCACATTTGCAAATGAGCGAATGTTAAAGCAGATTTACAGAGAGGAAGAAGAAGAGAAGGAGGAGGAGGAGGAGGAGGAGGAGGACAGAGGTGAAGGCTAATGAAGAGGTGACTTGTTCCCAGTAGCAGTGTTATAGCTGGATGTTACAGTTTTATAAAGTCAGAAATGAGGCCATTCAACATCAATGTCACCTTACAAGTCGGGACTAGAAAGTACACACATGCACGCACACACAACACACACACACACACACACTTCAGTGTATTTTCGATAAAGAGCAGGATTTATTTTAAGCCTCAATAGCAGGATTTGAGAGACTTTGTCTTTTTTGCTGTGTAAAATTCAACAACAGATTATGTAAATTAATGAGCGATTAAATATTTTGTTATAGTGCCTAATATTCTCCCCCAATCTCTAAATTTATCATTTTATCATCATTATGCCCACCAGGCGATTTTTTTCCCAGCCTGGTGCCTGTAACCTGTACTCTGTACTTTGTATAATGAAGAAAATGACAGAAAAAATATGTAAAAATAGAAAATATCATGGTGGAAGCTTGATGCACAGGAAGGATTCTTGCAAATATCTCAAAAATGTAAAATTTTTCAGATGCTTTTCAGAAAATCAACATTATAACCACTTTATCTGACGTTACGACACCATTTGAGTTTGGCCAGACAAATTAATTTTCCCTCCTGCTGCCATAATCACAGCAAAGTTCCGCTGTGTTTTAGATGCTGACATCAAGCTGACAGAGGCTAATGAGGCAGGGTGTGCTGAGTGGGCAGGGAGGTAATGAGAGAAGCCTGTGTGTNGTGTGTGTGTGTGTGTGTGTGTGTGTGTGTGTGTGTGTGTGTGTGTGTGTGGTCCTGGATTTCAGTTCATAACATAACATTCCTCTTCCTGTCAGTTCCTAACATTAAAAAAAGAAGATATTGGATGTAAATTCTCAAAAAAACATGCTTGTCTTTTAATGGACATATTATACAGATTCCCATGTTCTTATTCCAAACCTTGCAAGTGCTTTATATGCAAAAGAAAAAATTAAAAAAACACAACCAACTCTCCTTTGCTGTAGCACTACTGTGCACACCCAGTAAGAACAGGCAGTTTTAGGTTTAAAGGACCATGCCAGTGATTGTGCAGGTTTGAGCCCAATATATACAACCCACATACATGTTACGTTACTGACGTACGTATTTTTGTTTCCATGTTATTTTTTTCAAATTCCCTAAAGTTACTTTACAAAAAATCCCCTAAAGTTATTTTGCAAAAAAAAAAAAAAAAAAAAAATCCTAGACTTCTTGTTCGAGTTGACGGATTACTTATCTCAAGCAGGTTTGAAGTCTCTACAAGTAGATTTTTATGGTGTGAATGAACTGAAACCAGTGGAAGTCTGGAAGGTAGGAAAAACTATTCTAATATTTACTTCTAAAGATGTATCTTTTGGGGAAATGGTTGGCAATAACAATGTGTACGTGGATTGTATATATTTGGGCTCAAACATGCACGATCGCTGGTATGGTCATTTAAAGTCCTCTTTCTGAAAAGTCTGTTCTGATTAGTCAGCTGTGTCAGGCCTAAATTGGCAAAACCCACAAACTGTGAAACATGGATGCTGCAGAAACACTTGCTGGCCTCATATTTAGTGGATGTGTCCAACAACATTAAAAAAACAAAACAAAACAAGGTAAAGTCACTAAATTCATGTATTACATGTTGATGTAGACACGTTATATAAGTGAAGGACCAAAAAAACTTTTTTTTTTTTAAAGAAGCTTTCAGGGCAGTTCAGGACCTTTGGGTTTGTCTTTCTAGATAAATTTCTGTAAGCGTCAACCTCAAGTTTCGTAACTTTGCAAAAGTTCAAGGCATATTCCATACTATATTACGCTGTTAAAAAAAAAAAAAAAANTAAAAAAAAAAAAAAAAGAGGGAAAATAACAAAAAGCGTAATATGTTTTAAAACTGAATGACATCTTGGAGACTATGGTATAATCATAATACATGAGCAGGTGTTCTGATATATGAAAATAACATATATCTCTGTCTCATGTATTAATTTCATAAATCAGGACTTGTGTCATATATTCTCATTGATGTAAATCCAGCCATTGGGGCTAAAATAATTCCTCAGACAGACAGAATTTATCAATATTAAAGGACCATACCATCCATTTTGTATGTTTGAGCCTAATATATTCAGTTTTCATACATGTTATGTTACTGACAATCATTTCACAAAGGATAAAACCATATTTCAGCTTGATATTTTGCAAAATCTCTGAATCTTTCAAAATCAAATATTCAAGTGATACATCCTTATGAAGTCACGGTCGTTTAAATTTTTCCATAAATGCAGGGTACTTTCCACGTCTACATGGGAACAAATAAAGTAATCTATGATACTGTGTGAATTTGCTTCTGGAGAATCTGTTTCAGAGCATAGTTGTTACATTTCCTCATGGCCTTTGTGGGGGAATACAGCGTTCTTGTTGTAAAAATGAGCAAGTTTGGACAAAGAGAAGCATCTGAAGCCTGAGGGAGTCATCACGCGATCCTCCACATGCATCTGTAGATGCTTAAGACATTCTGTGACCCTCTGTTCAGGCTGGAAAACATGGAAATTTTGCTTATTACATCCAAACGTACAAGAAGTAAATCTAATAAAAATAAGAAAAAAAAAAACAGTAAGTGTGTTTACAGGAAAGTCCCAGCGTCTTAAGTGCAAAAACTTTACGGTTAAGGAAAATATTTTGATCATGTGATGTTTAGATGTTCTTAACTGAAGTCAGTTTTTTGTTTTTGTTGTTTTGTTTTGTTTTGTTTTTTTTGTCACATCCATTAATTTAACATTCATATGAGTAAAATGTTTTCTGAAAATGATATCGTTTAACATGATTCTCCACTGATAAAAGTAGTTTAGGACCTTTCTTTTAATTTCTCCACACAGCCTCACCTCAGATGCTTGATCATTGGAAACATTTCAACATGATTTTTTTTTCTATTTTAATATATTCAATACATGATCAAAGACGTTTCATGAAATCTTGCTTCTTGAGGCGGTTTCAGGGCATTTTCAGGCTCTAGTCCAAATCAGGGACTAAACTGTTACAACATTGTGCTTACTTCTTGTTTGCTTTGGTTTCACACAGGAAAAAAATCCAATCGGATTGAAATATATAAAAAAAAAAGCCATGTGAACACACTCGCTCTGCTCATTGGTCAGAAATGTCTGTGGGTGGGAGAAATAAATTCAAAACAGGACAGAGTTTACCAGATGAAATTGGGATATTTTTGTAGTGATAATCATTATTTGGTCCATATACAAAGCAAACTATGACAGCAGAACCTGAATTTGACTTCAAGACAACGTGTGGAAAACCACATGTTGCTTCATATGATGGCTGTCACGATATCAGATTTTCACTACATGATTATTGTGGCCAAAAGAATTCATGATAACGATATTATTGCAATATCTGTAGAAAATCTGAAAATAATAATACTAATAATACTAATAATAATAATAATAATAATGTTATCAGTCAAATTCATCTTTAACTGTGTTTATTGTGCGTTTTGTCTCTTTTTTGTCAAATGAATTAGACTCCAAATAGGAGTGTAGAGAGGTGGAGAGAGTCTGTACCCAGAACTGTACAAAAGCTACAAAAACAGCAATTCCACCTTAAAGGATGTAAAGGAACCAGATGACCTGATAAACAAAAGATCCACAAATCTAACAAATAACCAGGAGAGAGAAAATCCTGTCAAGTCCAACGCCATGATAACTTAGCTTTAACAACACAACTAAGACCTTCATGGAACATTTCCTGTTTCAGGGCTAGCAAGCTAACTGCTACTTCCTGTCTCTACCATGGTGAAATCTGCAGGATGATGGAGGTGAAGGTGGTGAACAGGTTGGTGGTATCACCCCCTTTAGCCGTTCCTGTCGATCCGTTTCCTGCAGATTGGGGCGTCTACCAACTTCCTGTTTTTGTTACCGAATCCTGAAAACTTCCACACTGGCAGCTAACTTTTTTCAGGTTAGCGTAGAACGTCTCACTCTGTCTGTCAATTCCTCCATCATGACTTTATGCAGCAGTAGGAGCCACACACTGTGGTAGTAGCTAGCTAGCTAGCTAGTTACTGCATAACATCATGTATGTGTGTGTGTGTGTGTGTGTGTGTGTGTGTGTGGGGGGGGCACACACACAGGCACACACAGAGGGAAAAGCGAGAACTGAAAGAAACAAATGATTTTAAGAGGCGGGTTATTTACACAGTGTTATTATATGTGCATTATTAACATGATATCAATACATTTTTTAATATCACGGTTATCATCAGTACCAATATATAGCACTTCACTTTTACGTGGAGGATATCTGACATAAAAAAAACCCTTTACTTTCAGTGAGGCGTGGACCACACAACCTTCTCTGGAACTACATCAATCAGTATCAATGTATTTTCTCATACTTGGTTCAGGATTAGCGTGGATCATTTTGAGATCATTATTGGGACCACAAACAAACTGCTGCATGGTTTGATTGGAATTGATCGTTTTGGTGCAGACTCGAGTTTGATTGCTGTGTTCAACGCAACTTAAAGGACCATATCGGTGATTGCGCATGTTTCAGCCCAATATATACAAGCTGCATACATGTTACATTACTGACAACCAATTTCCCAAAGTGTATGACTTTAGTGGTAAATATTAGCATTTTTTTCCCTACCTTCCTATATATATGTATATATATGTATATATATATATATATATGTATTAAACACAGCAAAGATCCCTCTTTCTACCAAACCTAGTCAGGATTTACCTGTACCTCAGAAATTTGGAATTTATTCATAAGAGTTATGTCATCAGAGCAATTTTGAGGATTCAGAACAAGCGTCAACCTGTTGAATGTTGGTTGCTGAAAGTCCCGACAATAGGAAGTGTTTTGCAGATTATTTTTTTTTTTTTTTTTNTTTTTTTTTTTTTTTTTTCATTTAATGTGTGCAGGAAGTCTTAAATTATGTCATGTGCCTCAAACTATGACTGCAGATTAAACTGAGAACTTACAATGTACAACATTTAAAACATACATTAGCGTCACACACATAACACAGATTGATTCAGTGCATCCAGTAAGTTTCTTAAAAGTGAAGTTGATGTGAAAACATAAGCAGCATTTTTATTTACCGTATATACTCCAGTATAAGCTGGCTCCCAGCGTTGTTCCATCAATTTATTTGTTTAGCAAATTACCTGTTTTTCTGGGTATTGTCATAGTATTCCTCTGATTTTCTGAAAATAATCCACGTACTGGTAAACATGATATTTATTTCAGCAGCTGATTACTGTAACTGACCAATCATAATAGTGCTTACTGGCCACCACAAAATGTGCTGATAAGATGTTTAGTCAGGAAATATCTCATTCTAAGGTATGATTTAAACTATTTTCATGGGTAGTGGTAATGGTAGTATTTCCACCTGGAAATTTCCTTCTCTGGGATCAAATTTGAATTTCTCGTGTATAAGCCGAGCCCCGATTTACTTTGTGAAATTTGGTAATAAAAACTCAGCTTATACTCATGATTAATGATTCATGCAATCCATAAGCAATAAATTTAATTTTTCCATAACACTGGTTTTTGTTTTTAACGCATTAACTTCGTTCAGATACGTATTCTGTCAACTTTATTTTTTTTTTGGCAAAGTTGTGTTTTATCCCACTTCTTTTCCTCATTAGGAATGCCTGCTTCCCCACGTTCTTACAGTAATTCTCGCACCTAATTCCACTTTCTCTGGGGAGGATTTCACCAAATTATTTGTCTGCTAGATGTGAGTTTCACTGGGAGACTAAAACATGCTAACCGTGTTGCTAACCTCGTCTGCCGAGAACGAATTTAACTCCTGTGTGCTTGTAAGTGTGGTTTCTGTCATGTAATAATGCATTTTTGAGCAGGAAACACTTAGAAAAAACTCTCTTTTGATGGTGCATTCAAGTACACTACTACATTGCAGGTTGGCTGCAAGAAAGCGTTGCATTTATGGGCTACGTTGTCTAAATCACAGCAGGAGGAAAACCAAAAAGCTAGCATGGACATCGTTAGAGGATAACTATTATTATTTTGTTAGATTCTTCCAGCTTGTCATTTGAAGGTTCAACTCTGAGTTGCCTCAGAGTCCAGACACCCTGGAGGGAAATGAATTTTAGCCACTTTTATGGCTTTTGACTCCACAATCTCATCCTTTCAGGCACTTCCCAGAGTTTACAATTATATAAAACCCTCACCTATGGTCGGAGGTGGTAAACTCTTTAGATTTTTGTTAAACAGTAGCTGTTTGGACATTGATCTTTGGAGCATCCTTGAACGCACCATCAGAAAACAGTCCCTGCTTGCAGCTAAGTGACCGTACCTCTGACAAAAAATAAATAAATAAATAAAAATAAAGAAGCCAAATTAGCTTCTTTGTCATCTAAGCAAGGTTTAAGTCTCTGAAAATAGATCATCATAGCAAAGAAAACACAGCATGATATCAACGGAGAAAAACAGCAAATCATAAAAAATATGTTTTGGAAGATGTCAGATATACTGTAGGTAATAGGCTACAGGTTAGTTCTTTAAGCGTCAGCGCCAAAAATCATAAGATTATAAAAACAACAAATAAATGCATAAAAAAAAAAAAAAAAAAAAAACTTAACAGTTTTTTTTCTGTCTGAATACCAAAATCATTCAGATAATTGTCTGATTCAAGGAATAAAGAAGGAAAAGAAAACTGAGAAGATGGAGGCAGAGGAAGGAGGGAAACTCAGAGCGGAGAGCGAAAGGAGGAAAACGCTGATTGATTCATGACACAAATCTCCATGTGATATTCCGAAAAATTAATCAGACACTTTGTGAAAATGTGTTTTAATGTGGAGGAACTGTGAAATATGTTAAAGGACCATACCACCCATTTTGCATCTTCGAGCCTAATGTATTCATTTTTCATACATGTAACATTACTGACAATCATCTCCAAAGCATACTACTGGAACGGTGAATTAAAAATGTTTTTCCTACCTTCCAGACCTCCATTGGTTTCAGTTCATTCTGCTATTAAAATCAACTTGTTGATACTTGAAACATTCTTGGGATAGGTAATCCATCATCACCAACAAGACATGTATTCAGGTTATTTTAGAAGTTTCGTAATTTTAGAGTTTAAACTCAATAAAAAGTGTGGAGTGAATGTATGCCTCCACCAGGGAATATAGTCCCAATGTGTTTATGGAAAAAATTAAAGGACCGTGACTTCATAAGGCTGTGTAACTATTAGCAGGAGAAACATGGATTTTTAAGGTGGGTGTATCACTTGAATATTTGATTTTGAAAGATTAAGAGATTTAGCAAAATATCAGGAAAGCTGAAATATGGTTTTATCCTTTGGGAAATGATTGTCAGTAACATAACGTATGAAAATTGAATATATTAGGCTCAAACATGCAGAATGGCTGGTATTGTCCTTTAAAGTGAAGGTAGCACCTGAACATCTGATTTAGAAAGATTAGAGGATTTGGGAAAACATGGTTTTATGTTTTGGGAGTTGCTTGTCAGTAACACAACATGTATATGTGAGTTGTATATATCATGCTTAAACATGCAAAAATCACCGGTATGGTCCTTTAAATCCTTATTTTACAGCCAAGTAAATAAGTCCTGCGCTCATAATATCATGTTTTTCTGTTATTTAGTCTTCTTTACAGGAAATACTACAAAAAGTACAATTTGTGCAGTAAAAGTAAAGTTATACTGTACTTGTCTGAGCGTCTGGACGTGTCTGAACTTTAACACCTCTGCATCATTCTCAACCCAAACAGGAACAAAGTTTGACCTTTTCTAACAATTCCTCTGAAAAATGGCGTTTCAGTTTATGATCCATCTCTGCTTCTTTGGTAACGCGTTTTGATCTTTGCAAATGAAACATTTCACTCAAACAGGAAAAAAATATAAGTAAAACCACCTGAGAGAGAGAGAGAGAGAGAGAGAGGAGTGTGTGTGTGTGTTCACATTCTTCTGTGTTGTTTTCGGTGTAAATGTGAGCAAAGCCTGTGGCAATGTAAGTCAGATCATGTCAGGGTTTGTTTGTGTGTGTGTGTGTGTGTGTGTGTGTGTGTGTGTGTGTGTGTTTGAATGATGTGGCCCACCATGAGAAATGTAAACCCAATACACATGGAAGAAATGACCTCGGACACGCTGGTTTAAACTTGTAACAGAGAAGTGTGTGAAGGGCATGCCAAACTGAAAGAGTGTGTGTACATGTGTGGTGTGTGTCTCTGTATGTGTGTGTGTCTTCATGTGTGTGCAGCTCCCTGTCTTCATTTCAATTTCATTGGAGTTGATGCTTAGTTAACCATATAATCAATAATGAATCAGAACTCTGTGTGTGTGTGTGTGTGTGTGTGTGTGTGTGTGTGTGTGTGTGTGTGTGCGTGTGTGTCACTACAGCAATGACCTCATTGCTTCAATTCAAAAATATAGAAACTAGAAAGTCATGCAATCAATCATTTACAGATGAAAAAAAAGGTGGGAAATGAAGATGATTCAAGTTTTGAAACATAATCTTTCGAGTTTTAATCAGTAAAAAAAAAAACAAAAAAAACTAAAAAGCTAATTCATGAACTAATTCATTCTTGATAAGGATCCAGATCTACATCTGAGCCAAACTGTAGCAATTGATCGTCATATAAATGTGACAGATCTTATTTTAATTTCTTGGGAAAATCAGGAACAACATTCCTGCTGGAGAAACAGATTTTCTTCTGTGTGTATGTTTGGTGGCAGTCATGTAACATGTATGTATGCTGGGGGTCTCAAACGTGCAAAATCACAGGTATGCTCCTTTAACTAGGAAGCTCACAGTGCAGCTATAAGATAAGCGCAGGATAGATGGTTAACTGTGGATTTTAAGGGACCATACCACCCATTTTGCATGTTTGAGCCTAATATATTCAATTTTCATACACGTAATGTTACTGACAATTATTTCCCAAAGGATAAAACCGTATTTAAGCTTGCCTAATATTTTTCAAAATCTCTTAATCTTTCAAAATCAAATGTATGAAAATTGAATATATTAGCCTCAAACATGCAAAATGGGTGGTATGGTCTTTTAAAGGGTGTCAGGAGGGGAAATTGTGTTTACCAGCAGCAGAGCATGAGTGTGAATACACACACACACATGCACACACATGTCGCTATAGAGAAAAGATCTCTTTGCCAATTGGCAGAGAGGCACAGGAAGGAAAGCCAACCAGTGAAAATATGCCAGGAGAAGGAAGAGGGTGAGGAAGATGAGAAGGAGGGAGGAAAGTATAAAAGTTACAGGGTTTCAACACTTCTCAGGTCATAGCAGGGCTCTTCAGTTACTTTGTTATGAGGGCCAGATTCTCCAAACGTAAAATGTACGAGGGTCGGATTGGGATCCTAATTTTTACTGGGATCTGAAGGTGACTAGCAGGAGCGTGGGGGNGGGGGGGGGGGGTGTTAGTGAAGTAGGAATAGCCAGACGAAAATGCCAATGATGCCAGAGGTGGGGCGAATACATCCATTGTTCTTCCATGCCAAGAACCAAGAAAATTATGAAAGGAAAAAAAAATATATGTTTGCTTAGTTTAAGTTAATCTATAATGACAGTTTCTCTGTCTGTGGCACCAACGTCTCTAGAACCCGGCACTGTCTGAAGTTGAAATTCAGCAGGTTTATTGCTCAGGACACAAGGACGTGCAGCGTTGTATGTGAAGTTGTTTAGATGAGCGGTTCTCAAATTGAGCTGTGCCGGTAAAAAGGCAGTCCACGCACCATGATACGCTCCGGTCCACGGGCACTCATCGCAAGCTGCTGTACACACATAAAGTACAGCCCCAGTCTGAACACACACGTTGTCAACAGGCACTGCACTAGTTTTAATTAATGTTATGTTGTGCAGTGTAAAGGCCACCGACCAGCCCCTCTCCTGATGGCCAATCCAAACATTTTTCAGAGAAATGATCTGACCTTAGTTATGTGAACATGGAAAACAACACTTAATACTGTGTATCACCATATCAATTCAAAACGTGAAAAAAAATCACTTTTGAAACATTGTGAATAAAGTCCATAACAATGAGCTGAAAATGCATCCTTCCTTACTTTGTCATCTGTCAGCGCGTCTGCTAAAGCAGCTATCATGCATCTGTCTCAGTCTCAGCATCAGTGAACGGCTTTTTCGTTTTTGCAAGAATCCATGGAGGCCGCTGCAGCTCGGAACAGGACTGGGCCATGGTAGCTCGTCTCTGCTGTTAGGTCCTGCACTTTGTGTCGGCAAGCATCCGAGCCTGCTGGAAAATTATTTTCAAAGTTCGGGTGCCCGTCTTCTCAAATTGTATTCTTTACTCACAGTGAGCGACTCCTTACAGAGCAAACATACTTTAGGTTTTAAGGTTTTGTTCCAACATTTACAAACAGATATTTCTCAGTCTACTCTTCATTGAATTTCTGTTTTCAACGTTGACGTTTCTTTTCTTTAAATGGAGACATTGTGTAGTTTTTTTAAAGCATGCTGAAAAGTTAGAGTAGCAGTGAGCAGTTCACGCTGAATCTGATGTCATGTGGGGCGGCAGAAAGAGGAGTAAATACGACGAGGCGTGTTCTTGGACAAGGAGTTTTTCACAATTTTTATTTATTTATTTATTTAAATCTATCAAATTTAATGTTCAAAATCAATCGAAGTGCCAGATAAAATATAGCCAGGGACTGGATTGGCCCACAGGCCGTTAGTTGAAGAGGTATGGTTTACAGCATACATTAATGGTCACTGAGTCGGAGCCAGATTACTTTGTCACTCAAAATTTCATGTATTTGTATGGACATGATTGCCAAGCCACTCCCACTTTGTGTTTTAGGCCAAAAACAGCATTTGGTGGGACTTTGATGGTGCAAACGGTGCTACCTGTGACTTTACTTCCTGTTATATTGTTTCACCTGAGGGTTGATATTTCTTAAACTTCATTTACTCTTTCTGTTTTGAAAGCAAAACATTGAAAGTGTGTAAATGATTCTTTAAAGGCACAAACTAAAAAAAACATGCCTAAGGTTTCCAAACATGTATAAATCATGTGTAAACTATATTGGACCTTTAACTTCCCATGAAGAGTCAGTGATGACAACACGTGACGGTTTCACACTGATTTCCTGCATGTGCTTCATTTAAAAGTGAGTGGTGGGCTTTTATTTTGAAGGTACTTCAGGAAGTGTTGACGGTGCCAGTGAGACTAAAGTAACAAAAGCCTAACTCGATAAAGTTAATCTAAAAAAAATTTTAAAAAGTTAGTCTAAAAGTAGATTTGGAAATAAAGAAAAAAAGAAATTGACACTTTTTGCCTTTAAAGGATCATACCAGTGATTGTGCATGTTTGAGCCCAGTATATACAACCCACATATATGTTACGTTACTGGCAACCAAAATATAAAACTGTACTTTAGTTTTCCTGATATTTTTCCAAATCTTTCAAAATCAAATGTTCAGGTGACATACACACTTATGCACGATTGTAGAAGGCACGATCATTTTAATTTCTCAGTAAAAACCATCTTCTCCTGGAATTATATTTCCTGGCAGAGACATACATTGTCTTCCATGCAGCTCCGTGTTGGATCGGTTGAATAAAGAGATTTGAAACGTGCTTGAGATAAATAATCCAACGCAGCAAACACAACATCTATTAAGTTTTTTTTGAGGAAGTAACTTTATTTAACTGATACAACATGGAGCTGCATGGAAGATGATGTATTACTCTGCCAGGAATTATAGTCCCTAGAGAAGGCAGCTCTTACTGAGAAATTAAAATGACTGTATCTTCTACAATTATGCATAAGTTTTCAGCGGTAACATTGAATTTTAAGGTGTGTGCATCAGCTGAACATTTGATTTTGAAAAATTAGGGGATTTGAAAAAATAACAAGAAAACTAAAATACAGTTTTATGTTTTGGAAATTGGTTGTCAGTAACATAATGTGTATGAGTTGTATACTGTATGTTGGGCTCAAACATGCGAACTCCCCCGTATGGTCCTTTAAAATGACCTTGAGTCTCAGAACAAGAGATTAAACTTTGCTTTTGGCTACTAGATGAATAAGCCTCCAAAAAATCTGCAGCTATTCCAACCTGATAATACAAAAGAGCAGCAGACGTGAATTTATTGCCACGGCTAACAGCGGCGAGTTCTCTGAAATCCCAGCAGTCAAACAGAGAAATGATACACAACTCGAAAGCGTCAGTCACATTCATTGCTCCTAACGCTCTCAGATGACAGACTTGCAAGCTGTTTCGTGTTTAAATGGATGCTGATGGCTCTCCTGGTGCAAAGATTCCACATTCAAACATTCTCCTGACTCAGTTACTCAACAGCCAAACATCTGATTAGTCAGACATGTTCACCATGCTGTAAAATCTATAAAAAATAAATTAAATGTGTTTATTTATTCATGCCTCAGTGGTCGCTAATCTTCCTGGGGCCACAATACGATGAGCAATGAGCAAAAGATGAAATCAGTTCAAACCATTCGCAAAGGAAGAAAACTGGACAGCAACATAATTATTAAAAAAATAAAGAAAGAAAGAAAAGAAAGAAAGAAAGAAAGAAAGAAATGAGCATCTGATAAAAATCCTCACTGGATGTAAGATCTCCTCTCACANTGTGTGTGTGTGTGTGTGTGTGTGTGTGTGTGTAGACTCCAAACAAAAAAACCACATCAGCCAATCATCGACTCCAACAACCAAGTACCTTGACATTAAAGACGCCATATTATGCCAAACCCATAAGTACAGAAGTTGTCCTGGAAGTTTTCTTCTTGATTACTCCACTACTGATGTAACATAATGATGTCAGCATGTAACACCTGCTTAGACACACCCACAGTGGCCAGAACCCACCATAACGTGGCTAGCCACTCAGAACAAAGCTGACTTTTCAGGAGGAGCCTTTTAAAGAGACAGTACCGAAAACAGTCTGTTTTCACTCAGCATGCACAGAGGTGCTGCAGCAAGGGAGAGTAGAAGTGGATCAGTGTTTTGTTTTGTTTTTTGTTTTTTTAACATCAATACATTGCAAAGGCTTCAACACAGACCCCTAAATAAAATAAAAATAACAATAATATCTGGATAATGTGCTATACTTTAAAGGACCATGCTGCTTATTTTGCATGTTTAAGCCCAATAAAATACTACCCACATTCATGTTACGCTACAATTTCCAAAACATAAAACTGTATTTTAATTTTTCTGTTATTTTAACAAATCCCCTATTCTTTCAAAATAAAATGTTCAGGTGAGACACTCACCTTTGAATTCAACGTTTCACCTTCTAGCACTTTTACATGATTGTAGAAGACACGGTAGTTTTAATTTCTCGGTAAAATCCATCTTTTCCTGGAACTATATTTCCTGGCGGAGACATATGTTGTCTTCTGTGTAGCTCCATGTTGGATTGGTTGAATTAAGAGATTTGAAACATGCTTGAGATAGATAATCCACATGTCTATTAAGTTTTTTTGTCGAAGTAACTTTATTTAACAGATCCAACATGGAGCTGCATGGGAGACGATGTATTTCTCCGCTAGGAAATATAGTCCCGGGGAAGACGGCTTTTACTGAGAAATTACAATGACCATGTCTTCTACAATTAACTAGAAGTGTTAATTGATAACATTGAATCTTAAGGTGTTTGTATCACATCAATGTTTTAATTTAAAAGATTACAGGATTTGAAAAAATAACAGGAAAATTAAACTACAGTTTTATGTTTTGGAAATTGGTTGTCAGTAGGGCTGGGTGACAAATCGATTTAATTGATTAATTTGATTTAATCAATTTAATCAATTAATTTGATTTTATGTTTTGGCACTATGTGTAAAATGGCTGAATCACCAAATTGAGATAAAAAAAAAACCTATTATCTAACTAATTTGAGCTATTTTTCTCGTCTTCTGTGCAGCTCTGTCTTGGATTGGTAAAATAAAATTATTTTGGTAAAAAAAAACAAAAAAAAAACCTAATAGACAAGGTGTTCACTGATGCATGATGTATCTCAACTGTGTTTCAAGTGTCAACAAGTTGATTTTAATAGCATTTTGAAATGAACTGAAACCAATGGCAGCCTGGAAGGTAGGAAAAACAATCTAAAATTTACCACTGAAGTAGTATATTTTGGGGAATGGTTGTCAGTAATGTATGTGTATAAGGATTGTATATACTGGGCTCAAACATGCATGATCACCGGTATGGTCCTTTAAACTTTTTTATTTTTACTGCTGCTTTGAGTTTAGTTGTTAATTGCAGCTGGAAAACAGAGAAAATAGAACCCATCTGTGTGATGAGTCAAAGCCAGTAAACCCATGTTGTTGTTTTTTTGGTTCAGGTGAAAGTCGGTGACCTGTTGAGCTCTGACTTGCAGCTTGCAGTTTGTTTTTTGGGTGCAAATGTCTGCGTGTAGTTTAAGAATCAGGAGCTTTACCTGTCAGTAGATCGACCATCTGGATTTCTACTTTTCCCTTCAACTGAGTTTATTTTGCTATTTCGGGAAAACTTGCAGGATACAGCCTGAGCTGTCAGACAGCTCGTGTGTTTCGAGAGATTGAGGACAGAGTTTAAAGGACCATACCGGCAATCGTGCATGTTTGAACCCATATATACAATCCACATATATGTTTCATTACTGACAACCATTTTCCAAAACATAAAACTACATTTTAGTTTTCCTGTTTTTTCAAATCCCCTAATCTTTCAAAATCAAATGTTCAGGTGATATACACACACCTTAAAATTCAATGTTTCACCTTCTAACACTTGTAAACAATTGTCAATGGCACGGCCCTTGTTTTTTAATTTCTATAACATTTCTAATTTGTATATATACGGATTGTATATATTGGGCTCTAACATGCACAATCGCCGGTATAGTCCTTTAATAGGCATTCATGTACAACAACAAAACTTAGATAGGTTTTACTAAATTATATATGTCCATATGTGTGATTGTTCATGCTTGGAGTGGAAGTGGTAAAAAAAAAATAATTAAAACACCAAAATTGCTATACTAAAATTCTATGGAACCCAAACTGAAAATACACAAAGAAAACATACAGTTGAAGGTTTCCATGATTTATATTTTCTGTAATATGCTTTAATAGATAATACATAAGCAAATCTTGGCTTTGTCAGCATTAAATTCATAACAATAAAAAGGAAAATGACTGTGTAATCACGGTCGTGTCAGCCTGTAGAATTCAATGCAGTCATACGGGAAACAGAAGCAGAGAAAGGTCAGTAAGAAGTGAATAAGAGAAAAGAAGTTCAGATGTTAAACGGCAGAAAAGTTATATTATTATTCATGTTTCAGGTAGGGATGAGCGAGTACACCATTATCTGTATCTGTTCATCCAACTAAATTATCTGTATCCATATCTGTACTCAGATGGGCAGAGCTTGACCCAAAAGTGGGTGGGACTTAAACCAGAAGTTGGTATTTTAAGCCTGACATGGTTGATCAGAAGTTGCTATTTTTTTTTTTTTTTTTTTTTTTTGTTAGAAAAGTATTTACAGATCAGCCTCAGAATTGAGCTTTAGAAAGCTGATGTACGGTTTTATCCTTTGGGAAATGATTGTCTGTCACGTAACATGTATGAAAAATGAATATATTAGGCTCAAACATGCAAAATAGGTGGTATGGTCCTTTATCATGCAAAATCACCAGTGTGGTCTGAAAAACATTGCTTCAGATTTTGTTAACATTGTAAGCAAACATGGCGACAGTTGAATTTCATGCTAACTTGCAGATGTATTTGTTGCTGCACCCACAATCTCATCATGTACTGAAAAGACTTATATTTGTTTCACGTGGACGTGCACAAACGACGATTCAAATGAACACAGAGTCCATGACAGCCGTTGTGTACATGTATGTGTAGTTAACATCAACTACAGTACAGTCTTGGTCTAAGACTTACAGAAAAGTGGATCTTTTGGATCTTTAGAAACAATGATTCTTAATGTATAACCCAGATAATGTTCAGGCTAAATGATGAGAAAGGAAAAGAAGAAAGTTCATGTCAGAGAGTGGGCATAGAATCCAAAGAGGTCAAGAGGTCAACCCAAAGAGGTTTTGACTGCAGGTTTCCCTTCACAACCTCGATTTGTCTTTGTCTTCGTTCTCTTTTTTTGTTATTTTTGCATTCTGGTATCTTCTCAAATTGGGATTTTAAAAAAATTATTTAATCAAATTTTATGAATCGAAGTGTTCAAAATTCTGGCATATCCAGGAATTCCACTAGAAAACCTGGAAAAGCTCTGTCGCTCTGCCTAGTCATGTCCCCCCCGCCCCCCCCGACACACACACACACACACCTCAAACAGAGCAGATGGTAGATGATGACGAGTTTGAAAAAGAGGAAGAAAGATTTAAAGAGATCAGCTGAGATCAGGTCAGAAACGGAGAGCGGCCTCGTTCTCTCACGCACACACCACACACACACACACACACACACACACAGAGAGAGAGAGAGAGGGTTTCCCGTTGTGCTGCGTCACACATCCATCAATCAACGAAGGAATTTCATGCAATCTTTGGAAAAGTTGTATATCCTTTCCGTCAGCAAATCAGATACTTTCCCTGACCTCAGAAAAACACTTACAGTACGCTCAACAAAGCCACTGTGGAAATTTCTGCCATTTCTATTCAGGTTTTTAATGTTGACATATAATAATTTACAAAACCATGTTGGTCAGAATCTGACCGACAGACCGGATCTCTGTTTCCGGTTGTCATCCTCTCTCTCTCTTTGTGCCGTAACATCTGGAGTCAATTGGACGGCGTTAGCGCTCAGACATTGCCGGGTGAAAATCCCTCTGGTGGATTTGCTGGTTTGGCACATTGCTCGCTAAGCTCCGTCACTAAGCGCCCAGAGTGCATCATCGCTGAGGTCGCCACGGTAACTAACACACAGCATCCATCGCCACGGTCCTAAACTGATACATCTGTCATTTCCTGAGCCAGAAGTGCTTTTTTTTTTTTTTTTTNTTTTTTTTTTTTTTTTTTTAAATAAAGGAGCATACTGGTGATTATGCATGTTTGAGCCCAATATATATATATATATACTCACAATCATTCTTCAAAAATATACTGCTGGAATGGAAAATATTAGAATTGTTTTTCCTACAAGTACATTCCAAGTCTCAACAAGTTGATTTTTTTTTTTTTAGTAGCGTACTGGAATGAACTAAAACTAAAGGCATGTTTAGAAGGTAGAAATAATAATTTAAAAGTTTACTGCTGGTTGTCAGTATCATAACGTGTATGTGCGGGTTGTTTATATTGAGTTCAAAAATCACAGGTATTTTCCTTTAACTTGTGTAAAACTTAAAACTAGGGATGAGCCGAGTACTCAGATGAAACGAGTATCCATTATGCATAATGCACTTTTTACAAGCACGAGTACCATCCGAGTAAAATGTGTCAATATCCATACTCGTTAAAGAAAAAAAATCTGATTGGGTAGCTCTTACTAGCACCGTCACATGGTTCCGTGATTGTCCAGCCAGCCAATCACAGAGCTCCTCTCTACACAGAGCTGCTGCTGCTGCTGCTCCACAGGACTCACAGCCACTCTGTCCACACTAGCATAGTATTAGCTATAGTTTAGTATAGTAGCATCTATTAGCTATAGTTTAGCATAGTAGCATCTATTAGCTATAGTTGCTATTCTC
This sequence comes from Lucifuga dentata, assembly GCA_014773175.1. Classification (NCBI taxonomy): domain Eukaryota; kingdom Metazoa; phylum Chordata; class Actinopteri; order Ophidiiformes; family Bythitidae; genus Lucifuga; species Lucifuga dentata. Next base: position 18,876 of record VXCM01003757.1, on the reverse strand, counting down.
AGATTCAGCTCAACATTATTCTCAGTCCACAGCTAAACACACATACATTCATTTACTGTGGACATTCACATGGAACATACTGATGCTAACACACATTTCTACTAGCTGCAAATAGCTTCTTGTAGCTTCTAGCTTCTATGCTAGCTAGCCAGTTAGCTAGCGATTCTTAACTCTCCGGGTTAACCCTTAAATGCATAGGATAGGTTACGCACGTTACGTTACACACCTCTAATTCATTCTTTTTTTTTTTTCAATTAAGCTCTCAACCCCCTGGTATTCCTCAAACTCTTTGTTTTTAATAGTTTCATGGTTCCAAGTTTTCAAAATTGATGAAAATAATTGTTTCTCTAACTTTTTTTGCCAAAAACAAACAAAAAAAAAGTGTACAGAGTTGCTATATGTAAGAGTGTCACTTTTTTTTTTTTTCCTGATAAACAGGCAGCAGATAATAGTTGTGTTTTCACTTTTGGTCCTTAGGTGGCGCTGTAGTATCACTGATATGATGAACAAACGCTGAAACTAGGCAGGAAGAAGCTGTTAATGCTGTAAGCTATGCTGCTAGCTTACTGCTACAGAAAGACGCTGCAGCGCCATGTCAGAGCTTCATGCAGAGCAGCATCGCTGTGATGCACCAGCTTTGATGACGGGATCTATAAAAATATAAACATGTAAAAATATAACATGGAAAAAAATGTTTTTTTTAGTGGGTTTGTTATCATTCATACAATGTACCTAAAAGTTTACCAGCAAAAATATTTCACTTTGTAGCTCAATTTGTTTGCGTAAGTTACGGGTCTCTAACGACCCCAACTTATGTAGGAATGGATGGAAAACGTCTCATGCATTTAAGGGTTAAGCCCCGCCCATCCGAGTATGAATACAGATACAGATAATGGTGTACTCGCTCATCCCTACTGTGCACTGCTATCTCAGGTTATATCCATTTCTAATTGCAGACATGGAATTCCTGTTAATAACCCCTCCACTCTCCTAATGTCTAAGTGTGTATCATTATTAGGATATAAACACATTGTTTCTCGACGTGGCTTTTGATGAAATGGAACGGGCCGTCCTACCTCTCATTTCACTCTCTTTTTGCCCCCGGGGNCGTGGCTTTTGATGAAATGGAACGGGCCGTCCTACCTCTCATTTCACTCTCTTTTTGCCCCCGGGGTGGTAACTAAAGGAAGGGAAGGGCAAGATTCCAATCATAACAGTGAGTTCCTCTGAATGTTTTGCTGCCTGCAGCAGGTGAGTCATCAGCATTCAGCCGATCATCTCTGAGAAAAACCAGTTCCTGCCCAAAGAGCAAGAGCAAAGTCTTTCTGCATGTGTGTGCGTGAGAGAGAGAAAGTGATATAAAAGTGCACGTGGGATGTGTGTGTGAGATATGCTCAGATTTGAGGTGTGTGTGTGTGTGTGTGTTTGGACTTAGAGTTGGTATTCAAGCACGTAGAAGTGTTGTGTGTTTATGAGCGAGAATAGCACGTGTTTGTGAATGACCGTGATATGTGTGGAGTAATGGCTGCTTGTGTGTGTGTGTGTGTGTGTGTATGTGTATGCAGAATGTCTACATGTACATAAATATGTACTGCACATACCTACAGGTACACATTCCGTCACCTGACAGAAAAAAACGAGAACACACACCTTGCAGTGAGTCTATGTAAACCAGACTGCAGAATCAGACCAATTTCCCAGCGTCTGTCTGAATGAGTTACAGTCCAGACGACTGTGGAATTTCTGATCTTTCATTTCTCAGACCATCTTTACTTTACTGACAACCGAGCTGATAAATGTGACTACAACAGCTGATGAACAGTAATGTGTTTTCTTCAGTCTGGGGCTCCAAAAATGTCTATTTTCTATTTTTTTGCTGAAGTAACTTTATTTAAAGGACCATACCACCCATTTTGCTTGTTTGAGCCTAATATATTCAATTTTCATACACATAAAATTACTGACAATCATTTCCCAAAGCATACTACTGCAACGGTGAATTAAAAATGTTTTTCCTACCTTCCAGACCTCCATTGGTTTCAGTTCATTCTTGTATGCTATTAAAATCAGCTTGAAACGTTCTTGGGATAGGTAATCCATCATCACCAACAAGACGTGTATTCAGGGTTTTTTTTAAGTTATGTAATTTTAGTGTTTAAGCTCAATAAAAAGCGTGGAGTGAATGTATGCCTCCACCGGGGAATATAGTCCCAAAAGAAGACCTGCGTTTATGGAAAAATTTAAAGGACCGTGACTTCATAAGGCTGTGTAACTATTAGCAGGAGAAACATGGATTTTTAAGGTGGGTGTATCACTTGAATATTTGATTTTGAAAGATTAAGAGATTTTGCAAAATATCAGGAAAGCTGAAATACGGTTTTACCTTTTGGGAAATGATTGTCTGACGTAACATGTATGAACATTGACTATATTAGGCTCAAACATGCAAAATGGGTGGTATGGTCCTTTANACGTAACATGTATGAACATTGACTATATTAGGCTCAAACATGCAAAATGGGTGGTATGGTCCTTTAACTGGTCTCTGCCAGAAAATATAGTCCCAGGAGAAGACAGCTTTAACTGAGAAATTAAAAACAAACGTCCCTTCTACGATTGGATGTACAGTACATCTTAGCAGGCGAAACACTGAATTTTCAGGTGTGTATATCACCTGAACGTGTGATTTTGAAAGATTAGGAGATTTGGCAAAATAAGAGGAAACTAATATACTTTTTTTTTTAGTGTCCTGGAATGAACTGAAACTAATGACAGTCTGGAAGGTAGGAAAAACAATCTAAAATTAACTGCTAAAGTCGTATATTTTGGGAAATGGTTGTCAGTAACATAACGTGTATGTGGATTGTATATATTGGGCTCAAAATGCACAATCGCAAGTATGGTCCTTTGAACATGCAAAACTGTCTGTTTGGTCCTTTAATGCTGCTGGTGGAGCCAAATGGCAGTGAGCAGGAGCTGAGATATTTGAACTTTAGCATCATTAAACTGCAAATGAACCCTGCTGGTTTGTGATGTTTTACCGCAGGAAGCCAGAGGAAGGAGAGAAGGAAAGGATTTTAGGTTATTGAGTCCAGATTATTCCGGACAAAGAGCTCGATTGCCGCTGTCTTCAGGAAACGGTTTGCTTTTTTCTCTCGTCTTATGATTCGCCAGTTTCCGTGGACAGAGACAATTTGTAGCCGACATCAGAATTTAATGTTTCTCTTATTGTCAGACCTGATCCAGCTTGATATGACAGGCGGATTTTTTAAACAAAGAGTAGTTTAATTTGAACTTAAATATAAAGGAACATACCGGCCATTGTGCATGTTTGAGTCCAATATATAGAACCTGTATACATGTTTTGTTATTGACAACTACTTCCTAAAATAAAATTGTTTTTCCTACCTTCCAGACTGTCATTGGTTTCACTTCATTCCAGAACTCTATAAAAATCAACTTGTAGAGACTTGAAACGTGCTTGAGAAAAATAATCCATCACAATGGAGAATTATTAATTATTATTAATTAATAATTAATGACTAATGGTATATTAATTTATTAATTAATATTAATAATTAATAGACATTTAATTATGTCTATTAGGTTTTCTTGTTGAAGTAACTTTATTTAACTGATTCAAAACAGAGCTGCGTGGAAGATGATGTGTGACTCCACCAGGAAATATAGTCCCAGGAGAAGATGGCTTTTACCAAGTAATTAAAACGCCAATTGTGCATAAGCCTTAGAAGGTGAAACGCTGAATTTTAAGGTGGACGTATCACCTGAATGTTTGATATTGAAAGATTAGGGAATTTGAGAAAAAAAAAAAAAANAAAAAAAAAAAAAAAACATGAAAATGAAAATAGGGTTTTGGAAATTGGTTGTCAGAAACGTAACATGTATGCAAGTTGTATATATGTGAGGCTAAAACATGCAAAGTTGCTGGTATGTTCCTTTAAATTTAAGTTCAAATGATAAGATCAACGTGCAGAAAAGTGGAAGATGTTACACAGGAATGTGTGATAGATCCCTGCACGGGCCCCAATTTCAGGCTCGTTCCCAGACTGGCCCTACAAAGTTCTGTCCAAACAAGACCTGAAGCCCTAGACTTAAAGGACCATACCACCCAATTTGCATGTTTGAGCCTAATATATATTCAATTTTCATACGTTACATTGCTGACAATCATTTCCCAAAGGATAAAACCGTATTTCAGCTTTCCTGATATTTTGCTAAATCTTGTAACTTTTAAAAATCAAATATTCAAGTGATACACCCATCTTAAAAATCCATGTTTCTCCTGCTAATAGTTACACAGCCTTATGAAGTCACGGTCCTTTAAATTTTTCCATAAACACAGGTCTTCTTTTGGGACTATATTCCCTGGTGGAGGCATACATTCACTCCACACTTTTTATTGTGCTTAAACACTAAAATTACATAACTTCTAAAAAAAAACCTGAATACACGTCTTGTTGGTGATGATGGATTACCTATCCCAAGAACGTTTCAAGTATCAACAAGTTGATTTTAATAGCGTACCAGAATAAACTGAAACCAATGGAGGTAGGAAAAACATTTTTAATTCACCATTCCAGTAGTATGCTTTGGGAAATGATTGTCAATAACGTTACGTGTATGAAAATTAATATTCATGCAAAATGGATGATCCTTTAATGAAAGTCTTGGCCCCAGCCCAACCCGAGGCCGCTGGCTTTTTTTTTTTTTTTNTTTTTTTTTTTTTTTTCTGGCTCTTTTCAAAGTAAAAGTAGCATCTGTCAGCTGCTGCTGCAGCATTCAGAAAAACACGATGCTGCAGTTTCTAAGCGCCAACATGTGAGGTAGCATCAGGAGGTGTGTTATGATGTGTGTGGAGAGGGGAACAAAAAGTCTGAGCCTGGCCTGATTTGTAAATTGCCTCGGGGCCTGACAGGTCCCGAGAACCGTGAAGGGCTCGGCTCTAACTTGCGACCATCTGCCACGAATCACCACTGCTAAACAAGACTTCATGAAAACCTGTTTCTGTGTATCGGACACTTCAAACTTTAAATGGAGGTGATGATTTAATCAGAGAAAGCAGCTGCTGAGGGTTCGACCGCAGTCTAAACTCAAAGACATTTGGCCCTCTGTGGCACATATTTGTGTGTGTGTGTGTGTGTGTGTGTGTGTGTGTGTGTGTGTGTGTGTGTGTGTGAAAGCCAGAGAAATAGAACACAGCCTGTATATCTCCTTATTACACACTGGCCAAACACAAAACCACTGGCCACAGGTTATACACACACACACACACACACACACACACACATGCACTCAGAGAGAGGAAAACTGTNCCACAGGTTATACACACACACACACACACACACACACACACATGCACTCAGAGAGAGGAAAACTGTGTTCTTGCTTCTTGTTGCTCTCTTTTATTTATTCTCTGTCTTCTGTTTTCTGTCAAGCACTTTGAGTAGAGTTAAAGGACGATACTGGTAATTTCGTATATTTAAGCCCAAAATATATTATCCGTATTCAATCAGTTTCTCACACATAAAACTGTATTTTAGCTTTTCTCTTATTTTGCCAAATCCCCTAATCTTTCTAAATCAAATATCCAGATAATACACCAACCTTAAAATTCAATGGCGTCCAAATGACTTGACAGCCCAGCAGTTAAAGGACCATACCACTGATCATGCATGTTTGAGCCCAATATACACAATCTGCATACATTTAATGTTACTGACAACCAATTTTCAAAACATAAAACTGTATTTTAGTTTTCCTGTTATTTTTTCAAATCCNCTGACAACCAATTTTCAAAACATAAAACTGTATTTTAGTTTTCCTGTTATTTTTTCAAATCCCCTAACCTTTCAAAATCAAATGTTCAGGTGATACCTTAAAATGCAACATTTCGCCTTCAAACACTTATACGTTTGTAGAAGACACAGTTGTTTTAATTTCTCGGTAAAAGCCATCTGCACCTGGGACTAAATTTCCTGGCAGGAAATGCAAAGAACAAAAGACACTAGGAATAAATAATTATGAATGGGATAATATGGTTGCATGGTGAAATCTGCTCTTACCAGGCTCTGTTTTAAAATTAGTGAAAGTAAAATTAATCATTAGTGAATGATTTATAACCAGTAATAAAGCCATTTTATAACTTCAATCCCTTTATTTTTATTTTTTTTTAAAGCCATATATTGGAAAGTGTTACCTTTGGAAGTACTGCAGCTGATAAATGTGAATATACTGTAAGTGATCTTTTTTTTTTATTATTCTTGGACATTTGCAGATAATTAAATTCCCACATATCCTACTCGCAGATAAGCATGTTTATCTCCAGATATCACATGATTGGATGTGACATGAACAATATGAAAATATCCACGTGCTGCACACAAGGTCAACTTTCCCCTGAATGATGAAACAACTCCACTTCTTTTTTGCAAACAAAAAAACAAACAACTAGAAAGTGATTCTTGATGAATTCAATCATAAAACCATCTGCCCTGCTGTTTTCTTCTCCCGGGCTGTTTCCTCATCTGACTGTGATTCTGAACTGCTTCCTGCCTGAGTGTTTTAATGAGAAAGATGTTAGAAATTATGCCCAAAAAAAACAACGAAACACCAATCAGCCAAAATAAATAGAGACTTTTCTTCAACAGATGCATCAACAAATGGTTTGCCTGCGGCAATGAATGCCAGAAGAATGGGATGTGATGCATGTTAAGTTCTGACGTGTAACTTCTGTCAGGTTTCTTTGATTGAATTCTAAGAACTTTGAGAGCTGTGTGTGTGTGTGTGTGTGTGTGTGTGTGTGTGTGTGTGTCCTCGCTGTAAAATAATCCAATGTAAGAACGGGTTTCTTAGCATACTTTTGCATATTGTCTGTCAGTCTGGAGGATTAAGTATTATATCCACCAGGAGGGCCGAAGCATAACCCTAATCGACACCAGAACACCTTAAAAATTATTTTCTATTTCACTTAACCATGACAATGGCCGCCATCCAGGAGACATTTAGAAACAGCAGTAGCAACAGTAACAGAGATGGTACGCAAGGCCAATAAATGAATCCCAACATGCTCAAAACTTTCAGTCGTTTTTTCTGGTTGTCACTCACATCCTTTGAAAAAACCATGAAATTATCACTCCCATGATTTTTGAAGGTATTGCATCTGAGTAAGATATGCATGACAGCCATCAGGTGTATTTAATGTCACATATAATCAGTTTTTAGGATTAGGTTTAGGGTAGGGTTAGCAGTAGGTATGGATGAAGTCTTCATGGGTCCACCTGGTTCCAAGAAGGCCCAAGGCAAGACCTGGTACCTGAATTGGGCAGGATCCAAATTACATTCAGTCTAACTGGGTCAAGTGTGAGGGCTATTGCCACAGGTCTCAGGTGCTGAAGTTACTTCAATGATTACTTCAATACTTCAAGGCTAAACAAGTCCAGCTGCCTTAAACTATGGGGGTAGGAGGAAATGATTTTTTGATCAATTGCAATTCAAATTTAAACAATTCCGATATTGATTCCTTAATTGAAAAATCTGTCTTTTAAATAGTCTAATTTTTAATTGAATGCTAGTAGCATAAGTAACACTAGTACCATAAGTAACGCTAGTAGCATAAGTAATGCGACTAGCATAAGTTCTGTGTGATATAATGTAACTACTTGACTATGGAAAGTGTAGAAGACCAAGCTTGTATTAAAAACAACATGGCGTCTGGCACCTTCAGGTTTAGATGTTTGGACTCATTTTGGCTTTAAAGCAAAAGGACACAAACGATCCTGACAAAATTAAGGCCATTTGAACAGTTTTATGTTTTGGAAATTGGTCGTTAGCAACATAACATGTATGCGGGTTGTAGAAATGGAAACTCGTTGGTATGGTCCTTTAAGGCTCATAAAATTAGGTCCTCACAAGTATACAACACAAACTTACCATGCTTGTGTTGCACCAGGGCTAAAAATGTCTGCAGTAACTGTACTGTCAGGCACTTTGGTTAAAAGCATTTGTTACACGTCTGTGCACACATACTGTATGTGTGCACACTTTGAAAAACATTTCTTGCCTAAACATTAATATTTCAACATGTTTCATGTCTCCAAAACAGAGTTGTCTTCAGATGACTCATAACTTTAAAAGCAGCCCAGGAAATACATTATATGCATGTGTATATGTCTGTTTCTACAAATATGCATCTTTCATAGCAGCTGAAATTACGTATTTTACTGAAGATTCCTCCTGTTTGCCTAAAATAAACTTTGCTGTTGTTATTGCTTGCAAACACTTTGTGCACAGAAACGTAATAATCACTACCAAACACCAAAAAACAAGATAATCAGAGCTTTCTGAGTAGCGGAGTGGTTCAAACTCCAAAAAAATCAAAAGGTCCCTCTAGCTCTCTAATACACCTTTAATCTGGCTTTTCCAAAGTCCCATAGAGCCAGTCTGGGAGAAAATTCTGGCCTGAATCTTATTATTTAATATCTCAAGACACATTCAGTAAAAACGCTGTTCTTATCTCTGAGTCGATGCCTGAATACACACGATCCTTCTAAAGAACGGGCAGACTTTGCTTTTTCAAAATGGCAGATATCTGATTGTGTTATGAAACTCTTAAGGTATGTTTTTGTTTTTAACATTTGATGGCAGGCAGACATAAATCATCTCCTGACACACATTTAGCTGGAAATACGGTCTGATTCAGTTTTTGGCCAAATGGAATTCTACAGTTTTGCATCTGAACATCTCAAGTCTAAGAGGTGAAGCCTTTCGTTCCAACATGAAATGAAAAGTGTTGGCGAGACGAGATGAAGGGTTGCGTTCCAAAAACCACGTCGCTGCAAATCTAACCAAAATACTTTGCTTCCTCGTGCTAACAAGTACAACAATGGAGCTATTTTAGGAGAATCTCAAGATAAACCGTCAGCTCACAGCACGAAGGTCATGGGTTCAAACGCGACTGGGGCCTTTCTGGTTTACATGTTCTTCCTACAGGTAGGGTAGGTGACTTGGAAACTTGACACTGAGTTTGTTTCTTTAGGCCTGTGATAAACTAACGACCTGTGTGGGATTTACCCCACCTCCTGTCCAAGCAATGCTGGGAAAGGCTCCAGCCCGCCATGATGCTACGCAGGATAAGCACTGAGAACAGGTGGATGGAAAAGACAAGGAAGATGTGCATGGTGATTAAGGGTGAGAGGAAAAAAATCAATGTTTCAATTAATTGCGATTCAACTTTAAAGAATTCTGATATCGATTCATAAAATAAAAAAATCTGAATAGTCTAATTTTTAATTGACCACTAGTAGCATAAGCAATGCTAATACCATAAGTTCTGTGTGATGCAGTGCAACTACTCTACTACAGAAAGCGTAGTGAGTTTTTAAAAGTGATTTGTTTTATTGAACGCTAGTAGCCTAATTAATGCTACTACCATAAGTAGTGCTAGTAGCATAAGTAGCATTATATTGTAAGTAATACTAGTAGTGTAAGTAGCGTAAGTAGCGCTAATAGTGTAAGTAATGCTAGTAGCATAAGTAATGTTAGTAGTGTAAGTAGTGCTAGTAGTGTAAGTAGTAGCGTAAGTAATGCTAGTAGTGTAAGTAGCGCTAGTAGTGTAAGTAGTGCTAGTAGCGTTAGTAGCGTAAGAATGCTTGCAGTGTAAGTAGTGCTAGTAGTGTAAGTAATGCTAATAGCATAAGAATGCTTGCAGCGTAAGTAGCGCTAGAAGTGTAAGTAGTAGCGTAAGTAATGCTAGTAGTGTAAGTAGCGCTAGTAGTGAAAGTAGTGCTAGTAGCGCTAGTAGCATAAGAATGCTTGCAGCGTAAGTAGCGCTAGGAGTGTAAGTAGTAGCGTAAGTAATGCTAGTAGTGTAAGTAGCGCTAGTAGTGTAAGTAGTGCTAGAAGTGCTAGTAGCGCTAGTAGCATAAGTAGCACTACAGTGCCGGCCAAAAGTACTGTATTTTTGTGTAAACTTTTCTTTCAGAGTTAAAATACCACTCCAAACACAACAAAATTTATTATTTAGTGTGTTAAAGTACAACTGAAAAAAAGGCAATAGTTCTTAATAGTGTTGAGTAGGAAGACACTTTTGACATATTGTTAAGATTTGAAGAATACTAATATAATTATTATATATATATGATCTCTTCTAATAATATAATTATTAGTAGAGATCAAACACGAAGTTAAAACATCTTCTTTGAGGTAGGGTCAGAGGTCAAATGGTTTTCACGTGTTTTCACTGACTTGTAGAAATATTGTCATATTACCTACTCTGGAATCCACATTTAAGTCTAAAGAATAGTTGAATATTCTGAATGAATACTCAACTACTTATAAAACACCAATAAATGAATCTTGTTATGTTTGGAGTGGTACTTTGGTAAAGTTTACAGGACACAAAAATACAGGGGGGGTGCAATACTTTTGGCCAGCTCTGTAGTAGCGTAAGTTCCAGTGCTTAATTTGTACCGTAACGCACCGGAACTGAGTTCCGGCACTTATTTCTGATGGCTCTGTGCGTTCCAGGAGAGATTATTTCAGAAGCTAGCGTTCCGGAACTATATTAAGTAATTTAGTTTTAATTTTATATCGTTTTTGGACATAATTGTGTGCATTAAACAATAAAACAATTAAATTGTGTACGACAAATTCTTGACAAAATCACGAAAGCAAATTATCGAAGCTAACACACCAACCCGGAAATGTGGGTAAAATGGATGAAAATGAGCCTTTTTAAAAGCTGATAGAGGAATGATCACACTGCGAAATGTTTCTCCATAGCGGCAATGTTTTTTTTTTTTTT
>VXCM01003754.1:28698-79965 GCA_014773175.1 Lucifuga dentata | reverse complement strand
TTCCACCAGCACCCTGTAGGTCAACAGTACCGATGGCGGTCGTTGTTAACCCGGGCCTCGACCGATGTTCCAAAGAGCTTCTTGTGATGTCAGACTTTCTGATTATTTCCACATTTACCTGGAAAACATGATGATTTTTGATGTGGTCTCAGACTTTTGGACCCCTGTATGTCTGTCACAAACTAGTGATGAAACTGTGTTTATAACATTACATTTTGGTGAGGCTGCTTCTACTCGGGTGTATTTTTTGTTTCTCAGAAAGGTTTTCATCAAACCGGACGGTAAAAGTATTAATAATTCATAAACTCTACATCTTAACTGCAGCCACTTTAAAAACACTTAAGACACAGCAGAGACTTCCTAAATCCCTGAGAACCTCCATCAAACCCCAGTAAACACGACTCCTTTCCTCTGCCCATCCTTCTCACTCTGCTGTGTTCTGCTCGCTCTTTCCAAATTATGTCTTTCTCATCTCCCTGAGGGTGTTTCTAATGAAAAAATAATAATCTATGTTAATTTTCCTGATTCCCTATCATAGGCCCCTTTCAGACATGCACCCCATTCTGTTAATTTGCTGGACTCCAGGTCACTTTTCTGGCAATTTTGCTCAGTAGGTAACATTTCCTTCACAACACAAGTGTGAATAAATGCAGGCACATTGCCAGCAAAGTCACACACAGGATTACGGCGCTCTGACATTGGATGTTTTTCTGTACCAATCATACAAGATGAGGAAGCGATGCTTTAAATTCTGCACCAAGATCACAGAGTGCAGTTTGAACCAGCAGATTTTAATTGAAATCTTTTACAAACAATAAAATGGCTGGAATTTGTTCTGACGCAGAAATCCAATACCAAAGATGAGATTAGCAGACAAACGGCAGCGTGATAGACGCCGTCATGTGACAATATGGCCATGTTGCTGTAAACAATCTCTCGCGTTGTGTGTTAGAACGTAACGCGAGAATTGCGCCTCTAATCGTAAAGGTCCTGGCATGTTTAAACAGAGCCTTTATGGTATTTTACCATAAAGGAGACCTGCACTTTTAACAGATATATGATGAAAGGGGCTGCAGCCTAACATTTGCTGTGGTGCATTTCTGTTGTTTTTGTATTGATTTATTTGTTTCTAGCATGCTTAAACATATGATTTCTGATATTATAAATGTAGTCTCTACCCAGGCAAGTGGAAGCATCAGTGTTATTCTTTCCTTCACACTTTTCCTTGTTGTTCTGTCACGTTTTTCACCATGTGCACCCCTTCTCAGTTCCTCCTCTCTGCATCTCTCTCTTGTTAATTTGGTTTTCATTTTTTGCACAGCGACCATGAGAGCCACTGTCTTTCGTCAATTTACTCCCATTTACAGCAAATCTGTCCTCTTTCTAACCTCCAACCAGCAAGGTTTTGAACTCAGTTTGTTCACCAGCAGGAGTCTTTTCCTTGATCCCTTCAAAGGCAGCCTACTGTACGCTCTGATCAAAGCCCAGGAACGACCAGCTGGCTTACTGCACAGATCATTTGGGGGATTAAATGATGGTGGGAGAAAACAGACCTAGCAGATCTCCCCCATCTCTTCTGCCCTACACCTCCTAACCTCCACCCATCAGGCAGGTTACTTAAAGTGTTTCCTCCAGAAAGAGGCAGATAGTCTGCTTCATAATGTAATTGACTTTATTGATCCGCACAATGAAATTCCCCTTCCTTTCACTCTTGTTTAATGGTGACAAAGCACAGCTTTAGTAACAAGTAGCTAATGAAAAGAGAGGGAGGGACTGTCTTGCTGAAGGGCACTTCAGCAGTGCGGTTGATTGCCAAATCATCTGAGCTGTCACTGTAATGACGAGGCCTCCCTGGATGTTCTAAGGGCGTTTTTTTTTTTTTTTTTTTTTGTTTTTTTTACACCTAGTTTGTTTTGAGTGAGACAACATGTGGTTTTCTAAATGTTGTCTTGAAGTCAAATTCAGTTTCTGCTGCCATAGTTTTCTTGGTATCTGGACCAAACGATGACTATGACTTTGGAAAATATCCAAACTCCATCTTTGTTCCATGTTATTTAGTTTTCCCGGTAAAGTAAACTTTTTCCTGTTTTGATTTTCTTTCTCTCGTCCCCAGACATTTTTGGCCAAAGAGCAGAGCGACTGTTCTCACATGACCTTCTCTGATATATTTTGGTTTGATTGGATTTTTTGCCTGTATGAAACCAAACCAAACCAAACAAACTGATAAATACAACAATTTAGTCCCTGATTTGGACCAGAGCAGGTCTGAAAACACCTTAAACGTTGATATTGATTTCCATAATGGCTACAATGGTTCTTTACTGTGCATAAGTATATTTCAGATATTAGAAACTTCTGCCTTTAAGCTCTTGTAAACATCAGCTTCAGACCCTTTGAGGTCCACGGTTTCAAAGCAGGCTACGTAGCTGGAGGATGTTGTCTTCTTAACATCAAGATCAGAGGAGAAGAAAGGAGATTTGATGGAGCAGGCAGTAATGATTTGGTTGAAAAATTATTTTTCTTTACTGTCTGCCGTGTGGACGAGAACAAATCCCCTCCTTCACCAACTAGCAGTGTAATAAAAGCCTCTCTGACACTCTATTTTGACAATAATGCTTCCCTGACAATCCCACATTGTTAAACCTGCAGTTATTCCTTAAGAGCATCCTGAGTGGCCCTCTGACCTGACAAACGGGCCCACAGGACGGCTAACCTGCATGCATTTATGAGTGGCAGTAATCAAATATGGCTTAAAGGAAGTGATTCAATTACTTTTGTCTGTGACACAGTGCGCCCCCTCTCTTTCTGTCTAAATCTAATGTTATGGTGCCTGTAAAGAATCCAGAACAGCTCTGTCATTTCACCCACGGAAGGTCGTAGGATCTATTTTTGGGACTGCAGAGACCTTGTTAATACTCTAAAGTGCCCTCAACCGTTTGTGTCCTTTTAATGATAAGTGAGTGTTAATTTATTGTGTGTATTGATCATATACAAGCACCTTCTTTTGGTTTTGTCCCTTTAAAGGACCATGCCATTGATTTTGCATGTTTTAGCCTAATAAATACTACCCACATACATGCTACTGACAATTGTTTTCTAAACATAAAATCGTATTTTTGTTTTTGTAATATTTCTGCCAAATGACGCATTCAAAATCAAATGTTTAGGTGATACTTAATACCTTAATACCTCAGTACCTTAATTTATACCTTAAAATTCAATATTTCTCTTGCTAACATATACGCCCAAATGTAGAAAATTTTTAATACCGTGGTAAAATAATTTTTCCTGGGATTCTCTATCGGCAACATTTTCTACCATGCAGCCAAATAATGTAAAATATTATATAATTTATTTAAAAACTAGCATAGCAAAAAGAAATGTAAGCAAATGGTTAGAAAAAAAACTGAAAAAGAATTAAATTCACTTTAACTGCAAGTTTTTAGAAGTAACTTTTTTCATATATATCTAGTTTTGATTTAAATTTACTCAGGCATTTTTCATATTAAAGAGATTCTACTGTACACGTCAGACATGGCAGGCTTTCATAAATGGTTCCCAAACTAATAACTCCACACGGCTACTTCATGCAGTTCACATACATGTGGACACAAATATGTGCAGTATATTTAGCTTTGTCAACAAACAGAAGATGCTTTTTACTTTTGCAAAAACAGGAATACGATGCATGACAGCAAACGGGTTGCTTCCTTCCTGTAAAGCAGCCTGCTTTATGACATTTTCAGGCGCTCGATACTGTTTCCATGGTTATCTGGCTTTTGACCTCTGTGACATGCTGACTGGAACATGTAACTGTTAAAGGTCATGGCGGGTTCCCTCATGGTACCCTATACCCCCCTACGCTGACAAAAAAATAATGAGCCTAATTGACTTGGGGGTAATTTTCAAGCAATTTCCTTTTTTAATGGGCAGTGGTTTGATGCCATTTGTTTGGTAAATGGCATGTGGCCTTAGTCTCTCTGTGAACCCTCCCCCTCTCTCTTAAGTCTGATCTTTAGATCCTGAGGGGGTTTAAGTTAAGAACAGAAGTATTGAAATATGGGCTACAAACACAGTGGCTCACCAGATGACTGCTAACTGTGTATGGAACTAGCTTTGGATTGGGTTTCAGTGGCAGCTGATGAGGAAATTGCCATGTCAAGGTACTCGGCTCACCTTGTGTACTGTTTTGAACTTTGGAGGATGCATCAGATCAAGATGGCGGCGCATGCACAATGCAAGGCCCAGTGTTTCCTGAAACAGTTCTTTGTTTAATAGTTTTGAGTTTGTACAGACTTACTAGTATTTCATATTAGCAAGACAAATACTGCGGGATATTACTTATCTGTCAACTTTTGGCTCCCCTGGGAGTTCACCAGGACATCACAGTCAAACCAGCCACTCTCCCTGATAGGAAGAGCCTGACAGCGGTGTCGAGACTGTAAACAAAGTCAGGGGGAAGCGTGGTGGTGCAAGATGTTTAGAGTTCAGCTGTGTTTAGAGCGAAGCTACATATATAGCTAAGCTACGTTTAGAGCGAAGCTACGTTTAGAGCTAAGCTACATTTAGAGCAAAGCTATGTTTAGAGTGAAGCTACGTTTAGAGTGAAGCTACGTTTAGAGCTAAGCTATGTATATAGCTAAGCTATTTATAGAGCTAAGCTACATTTAGAGCGAAGCTATGTTTAGAGCTAAGCTATGTTTAGTGCTTAGCTATGTTTAGAGCTAAGCTATGTTTAGAGCTTAGCTGTGTTTAGAGCTAAGCTACGTCTAGAGCTAAGCTACGTTTAAAACTAAGCTACATTTAGAGCTTAGCTGTATTTAGAGCTAAGCTACATTTAGAGCTAAGCTATGTCTAGAGCTAAGCTACGTTTAAAACTAAGCTACATTTAGAGCTTAGCTGTGTTTAGAGCTAAGCTACATTTAGAGCTAAGCTATGTCTAGAGCTAAGCTACGTTTAAAACTAAGCTACATTTAGAGCTTAGCTGTGTTTAGAGCTAAGCTACATTTAGAGCTAAGCTATGTCTAGAGCTAAGCTACGTTTAAAACTAAGCTACATTTAGAGCTTAGCTACGTTTATAGCTAAGCTACATTTAGAGCTAAGCTAAGGCTAAACCCTCATCAGCTCACTCTACCACACATTTTTCTTACCACCTTTAGGTCCTTGGCGAACAAAATGGATGAGCTGTGAATCTTTTGCATTCTGCTCTAGTGAGATTCAAACTAATTTCGCTGTCGCGGTACTTGTACTTTGTGCAGTAACAACGAAGTTAAAACTAAATCTAGATGTTTTGTATCGTCTGTGACCAACTTTATTTGCAGACAGAGTTAGGGTTAGACCTCTGATCGATCCCGTAACTCATTTCCTGTTCCACTTTAAGAAGCCTGTTGCTTGTGTTGGTGCACCGGCGTTATTGTATTATTGTTTTTTGGGATGTTTGGGGAAGAGACGTACATATAAACATGTGAGTTTGGTTATGGAGGTTTTCTCATCAGGCTTGGTTCCCAGGGATATTTACTCCCTGAGGCAGAGGAGTGACATTGGCCAGAGTGTGATTTGGTGGGAGAAACAAAGCCCTACATCATACAGTGGAACACATGGCCTTTTACACACACATACACACACACACACACACACACACACACACACACACACACACACACACACACACACACACACTAAGCCATCTGGGGAAAACAAATGTCAATTATATCCAATACACCTCACATCACTCAGGAATTGAAGTCATAATGTAGTTTAAAATATAAGCACCATTAAAATGTTGATATACTGTAGAGAAATGATAAATTGCAGGGAAAATGAGTAAAATATTTCTTTTTAGCTTACAGACAAACACCTCCTGTAACACCAGTGGAAACACAAGAAAACACAGTGATGATTATGTAGATGAATGGCGCGTCAGTCTTCAGCCTCGCCTCTGTACATGAATGCAGTAATTGTATTTGGTGATGTATTGGCTCAATTATCTCAAAACGATCCAAGTGCGAGGAACAAATCTTTCACCAGTTTCATGATGTCAGAATTATGTATATGGAGCTAAACGCGTGTTTCCTCGAGGGCTCTGGGTAATGTTCATCTAGAAGACTCGAAGCTTTTCGACTAGTGGAGGCCTGCACCCCCTCGTGTCTGAGAGTAATTTGGGGACACAAATTTATTTGAATTGTGTCAGTGGAGATCAAATAAACCTATAAATTAAGGGGCCCTCATGATGAAGAACATTGACGAACGGTTGGTTACCTTATAAAAATGCACGAGGAGTTTTTAACAGAGTAGTGATGTCATGTGAACCGCACAGACTCTCTGCAATGCCTCGTTTGTAATCTGAATAAAACCGATGAAATTTAGATAAACCAGTATTCTGCATCAATGCATCAAAATCACCACTATTAGACTTGTATTAATGGCTGTAAAATAATGAATACAACATTAATTAAATGTAATATTTGTGAGAGTATTCTTAATTCTTTAAAATGTTGACGCATAATTATAGATATTCTGTCTGGTGTCCTTATAAAGTCTGCCAGTGTGTAGAGATATATTCCAGACAGTTTGGTAGTTGGAAAATATAAAAATAATATAATTTTGACTCGTTTCTGTTTAGTAATCACCGGTTTGGTCCTTTAAAGCTACACAAAAGCAGCTTTTTATGATGTGCATGAATATTTTATTTTACCAATTCAGACATACCTGTTGCTGGTGTGAAAGTTATACTTGTTATAGAATTTAATATATTACTTACTGTGGTACAGATTAAGGAGACACGATATATAAACTCTGTATGCATTTATAATAATCTAATATTCAAAATTCTCAGCAATATATAGTTTGTTTTTTTTTTAAATCTTGTAGTCACATCTACCTTTGCTTCAACTGCCTTTATGCACAACACGCACTTTTGTTCTACTCATTACAAGCTTCAATCCACGCTTCACTGCAGACCGTTTTTCCATCTTGTTGCGTTTCAGCAGCAGTTTCAGCGTAACTTCCTGTGCTGACTTGTGCTGCATCTCAGGTGAGACTCACATCAAAATCGTTTCTGTCTGATTGAACGTAGATCAGCGTCAGGGTACTCTCCCCCCCCCATCTCTTGTCTTGCATGTGCTATCTTGTTTTCTTATCTGTTCTGGCACTTGCATTCTTATCTGCGCCTCCAGCACAGATAAGAAGTTCCTGGTGGAAATTTGCAAATATGTATTCAATAAATATGCCTTAAAATTTATGTTATTCATCAATGAGCTTTTACACGTATGTGCTACATGTCACTCGTCAGCCTGAATGAACTGCTGCAGATGAATTTTGTGTGGCAGCAGATGCTTGTATCGTCCCACAGAGCTGCTTCTGGCCCAAATCAGCCAAAGTCAAAGCGATAAGGCCCCTTCCTGTCTCCCAGGGTGGGTTTTCTTTTCTTTTCTTTTCTTTTCTTTTCTTTTCTTTTCTTTTCTTTTTTTTTTTCGTAGAGGTACTTCACCAGTAATGGGGATGACATTGTCTTCTAATCACAAACTGGAGTGTATTTGAGTCAAAGCCAAACTGTCCCAAACAAGTCATAGCATTTCTCTCTCTCTCTCTCTCTCTCTCTCTCTCTCTCTTTCTCTCTCCTTCGCTATATGTTAAATCAGCAGGAGCTTTTCAGACATTCCAGAGGCTAAAGTATGACAGCTCGCCTGGTGATTGTCTGGATCTGAGTTTTGAGGGGAAGGGAGAGAAAAACAGGCCACAGAGCGACAAGGGAGGAACCTACAAAATCCAGATTATTCATTAGATGGAGGGAGAGAGAGAGAGAAAAAGAGAGAGACTTAATAATATAAAAAGAAAAGCACATATTCATGTATGTCCTTTTCTCTTGTGTTATAAGTTGTTTTACAAGTTACAGGCAAGTAGTTTAAACGTTTCCATCTGTGAAGAAAGCTTTTCAGCAATAGAAACATCATTTTTAAAGTCTCTTTTTCAGCTTGAATCTAAAAATAGTTCACAAGGTTGAAGATATTTAAAAGAGATTTCCTTATCAGAATCCATGTTTTGCTGTTGGAAAAAAAAGCAATTCTATTGCATTTTTAAGTGATTATTGGAAATTGTGATTGTTGCTGTTTGGTGTATAGATCATTCAATAGACATTCACTCCAAACCATGTAACAACACAAAAAATAAGACTGGAAAAAGTTTGGATAACTATTCAGACATTCACTTAACTTATACAGTAAATGTGCTGGTCATTTGGAAAAAACGTTAAAGTTAGACTGATAAGGGCCTACAGAAGAAAAACGTTTTGCTACACAACACAAACGTGAATTTAATAACCTCACGTTAATGGATAGCCGACAGCATCCACAATGTTATGGTGTCAACTTTATAAATGAACGGCTTGCCACATTTTTCCAATAATGATTTATTATAAACAAGCAAATAAAAGCGGATTAACAGGGTAAACACTGCACCAAAGCAATGAGGCAAAAGAAGAAGAAAAAATTCCCCCACAGAAAAATCCATCAAACCTTTCGCCGAGCCCCTCTACATTCTCATCTTTCATTCATGCAAAAGAAAGTAAAAATTCCTGTATCTGGATCCAGATCTGCCTTAAGGCCTATGTCTGCCTATCTACAACATTTCATAGAAATCCTTCAGGTACTTTTTGAGATGTCCTGCTGAGGAACAGGCAGACACGAGTGAAAACACAACCTTCTTAGTAAGAACTTTTTTAAGGTTGATCTGATATTTTGATGCAGCCTGTGACACACCTGAGAACGGTCTTATCCTTCATTACATTCTAACTTACTGATCACCAGAACTGGTAAAAATAACAAGAAAACTAAAGTATGGTTTCATGTTTTAGAAATTGTTTGTGCGTATAAATTGGACTTAAACATGCAAAATCTCCGGTATGGTCCTATAAGCTTGTTTAATTGTCACAACAAAACCATTCTTTGCTACAGTTGTTTAGTTGCGTAGATGAAAACTTTATTTCCAGCGGCTGATGATGATTTAAATGAACAGAAAAGCAGCTTTGCCACTGGTTGACATCAGTGTGTGGACACTTTTAGAAACGTGCATAAACTCTCGTGTTCCTTCACGTGTTATTGCTCTTATTTTCCTGATACTTTTGCACCGAAACAAACACACTCTGGCACGAGACTCTATTTGTGTGTGCGTGTGTGTATCTAAAGTGTTTATGTATTGCTTTGTGTGTATGTCTTTGTGTGTATGTTACAGCAACTGTACCTGTGTGTGTGTGTGTGTACACCATTTTGTCTTGGTAGGAGTAGAAAGTTGACCCTGTTGACGGTAATGACAAGATGACACGACAAAGCAGTGTTTATTTTTCCAGTTTAGTGTTTAGTTTAGCGTAAATATAGCTTGGCCGTGCAAAGTACGCACTCTGCTCTTGCTTAGAGGCAAGCACCTGGAAACAAAAAGGTGTGTGTGGNGAGACATGAAGAGTGAAAAGTGTTCTGCTCTGTCAAACAGCCTTGATGCGACGCTACAGTTTAGCGTTTTTGGCAGCCGCCACACTCCAGCACCGATGATTACGTTTCAACTTATTGTTTGTTCTCAGTGATTCTTCAAAGTGCATTAAAATCTTAAAGGACCATACCAGTAATTTTGCATGTTTGAGCCCAATACATACAGTGCTTGAAATTGGTAATCCACCACAGTGAACACAATATTTGATAAATTTTTTGAAAAAGTTACTTAAAGGACCATACCAGCCATTTTGCATGTTTGAGCCTATATTCATATTATATATTCAATTTTCATACATGTAACGTTACTGACAACCATTTCCCAAAGGATAAAATCATATTTCAGTTTTCCTGGTATTTTGCAAAAGCTCTTAATGAACTAAAACCAATGGTGGTCTGGAAGGTAGGAAAAACATTTTTAATTCACTGTTACAATAGTATGCTTTGGGAAATGATTGTCAGTAACGTTACGTATATGAAAATTGAATATATTAGGCTCAAACATGCAAAATGGTGGTATGGTCCTTTAATTTAACTGATCCATGGAGCTGCATGGAAGAAAATGTATGACTCTGCCAGGCAATATAGTCCCAGAATATAATGTGGCTTTTCCCAAGCCTTCACAATTGTATATACATGTTAGCAGGGAACACATTGAATTTTAAGGTGGATGTATCACCTGAACATTTGATTTTGAAAAATTTGGGATGAACATGAAAACTAAAATACAATTTTATGTTTTTGGAAGTGGTTGAAAATGGCATAATGTAACATGCTGGCAGTATTTATTGGGCTCAAATATGCAAAACCACTAATACAGTCCTTTAACATTAAGCACACATGTGAGTTTTTGCTCTTAAACACCTTTTATTGTGCTTCCTGTCTCATTTCTTGAGTAAAGTTGAACTCTTTAATTCTCTGTTTCGTATTAGCTTTGATTGGTTTTGGTGGCATAACTATAAAAAAACACTCTTCTCTGCTTCAGGTGCCTTTGCTTCTGTTTAAGCCATTAGTCTAGAAATCTGGTAGAGTACAATAAGCGCAGGGGGACACAATAGCGCCGACATATGCAGACAATAATGGAGTGGATTTATATAGAGCGTTCCCAGCCCTGTGAAGCACTTTACATTGTAAAAACATGGAAAACTCAGCACAGGGAATTTCAGGTGGCTTATGAAGTGAAACACGCAGCACTGTTTGATCCCACAGACATGAACACTGACGTCTGGAAATCATAAGCTCTTTAAAGGCGTTTAACGTTACAGCACAGGTCAATATTCTCTGCTGGATGCAGCTTTTTCCTCTATTCCAGTGACTTATATCGAGGACTTTAAGAAATTCTGGTTTTGGTCATATAACACGATATCTCTTACCTTTGAAATGAAAGAAAGAGATGCACCGATGTAACTTTTACGGTTTGCTCTGAAGACGCTGGTGCAGAGGTCAAGGTGTTACGCGTTCCTGACCCGACTGACCCGCACAGCTGAAATATGATGCGGCAGCACGCTGCTCAGCTCTCATCGCTCGTTAAGCAAGCTCGCCAGATAAGATGTGCAACAAGTCAGGCATCAAAAGACGTCTTAAATAACAAGCTGAGCAGCGGGAAAGTTTGCATTTAGCATTCCCAAGAGGTCAATCAGTCGTAAGAACAACTGAGGATCATTTTGAGGGGAATCAGCAAACCTAAAGCCAAGCATGTTTAAGCCCTTTTTTTTTCTTTTTTTTTTGTCGTTNGGGAATCAGCAAACCTAAAGCCAAGCATGTTTAAGCCCTTTTTTTTTCTTTTTTTTTTGTCGTTGCCTAGAAACAAGCGAGGAGATTTAATTTGTAGAAGTTATTGCTGGTTATTAGTTATAGCTGTTTTAAAGCTGTTGCTCTTTCCTCTTTTTTCCTCACATGGTTTTAGAGCCAGCAACATTTTTCTGATATTTTATTTCTGCAGCACATAAACCACATTTTAACAACGTGGACACATTTCTGAAGCCTAATAATGCAACACGGCTCACTTTTACCTTCTGTTAATCAGATTTCATGCTGTGAATTCAAAACAAGTATCTGTCACTGCTGCAATTATAAATTTAGACCGTGAATGAGCAATAATTCTCCCGAAAACATAACTGAGTCCTTCTGAGATTTCTAATTATGCATTTGCACAATATGAGTTCAGAGGTTGCACTTGTTGTGGAGCCATATTTCATCGTAAAACTACAGTACGTTCAATAAATCTTTCATATCTGTGCTGAAAGCGAGAAAAAGAGGAAGTTGGAACAGAACACAACAGATGCATGGAAGCAGCAAACACAAAGACGCTCTTAAGTGGTTTCTCTCAGGTCACGACCCGAGAAAACATGCGATACTAAATGCATTTTCCAAAATGTGCGCAAATGGAACACCGTCTCGTTTACAAGCGTTCACCCAGTATGATCCCCTTCACTCTCAGGTACTTTTCTTACTTGAGGTCTGGCAGCTTTTACGGACGTAAATAGAAAACAGATGCTTACTTACACAAAGGAAACATTTTAAAGATTCGCATCTAACTGTTTGTGACACACTGTGTTGATATTCCGGGCCGGCCAAGCCAGCTGTGTGTGTTTTGTTTGGGAATGATGGGGGTCGTAGCCAATAACACAACATATACAGTATCGTCACCTGTGTCCAATCAGGGTGAAGTTTTTGATGAGCGCATCATGCCGCAAACAAACCGTGACCAGAACCAGGCCGCTCAAAAGAAGGAGGCAACCTTTAAATAACTGACTTTTCTCAGTTAGAAAAATCTGTATTTATATTTCATATTTATAAAAGGTTGCCCACAGAGTTTTTTGTTCTTCAGAGTATTCTCTTGGGCAGAAACTGGTGTAATGCTTTTGTTAATAGAATAATGTCATTTCCTTTTTTGGGTGGGATACACTGCGAATACATGTGTATCTGCATGTGTGTGTGTGTGTGTCAGAGGGCGAGAGTACTAGTGACGTCTGCGTCATTGTGTCTCGGTGTATGAAAGTGCGTTTGCCACTGCAAATATCCACGTTTTTGATCGAGCTTTTATGTTTCTTCATATTCTGGCGTGAAGTCAGTTTTCAGTTTGGGTGTTCTTTATTGCCCATAGAGACCAACACCGTCATCAAACAAAGAGATACACATTGTTCTCATTTAGCCTAGCATGGGAGAGTCGAGGCTTGGCAGAAGCCAGCAGAGGCCCCTTTGTTGATAGAAAAAACTCATTTCATATATTCTAAATGAAGTTTTGCTGGAAACGTGTGACAGCAGAGCTATCAGCATGAGCTAATGATGAGTAAAGGATATGATGACAACTAGATTTTTTTTCTCATTTGCTCACTTTTCTTTACTCTTCATATTAAATTCACATATACAACTTAATCCCATTTGGTTTACTTTTTTTTTTTTTTTATNTTTTTTTTTTTTTTTAATCTTAAAGGACCATACAGGTGATTTAAGCCCAATAAATACTACCCACACCACATACCTGTTATGTTACTGACAACCATTTTCAAAAACATAAAACCGTAACTTTTCCAGGTATTTTGCCAACATGTTTGTTCTAATGTAGAAGGGATGGTTGTTCACGTTAAGAATGTTTTGTTCTAATAAAAAAAAATTCAAATTTTAAAACAAAAAAGCAAAAAAATGGGAACTTGGCTTCCTCCTCCTGCCTCCTCTCTCTTTCTCATTTTATTCCACTCCTCTATTTCTGTCTCTGGCTGTGAAATTGTACAGAATCTGCATGAATTTAACATCGCTGCTGCATTGTAAGCGTTCATGTAAATGTGGCCTCCGCTGTCTGGCGTGTCTGGTGTCCGTGCTGTGACCCGCCGTGGGTGAGTGGGACAGTCAGAGCAGCTCCACACGTCACCCTGTGATTCTGTCTAAAGGTAATCTACTCATTCACCTACGTAGGCATGCTGGAGGCTGAGATTACAAGCGTGAAGCATAATCCTTCTCTGATTATAGTGGTTGTGTGTGTGTGTGTGTGTGTGTGTGTGTGTGTGTGTGTGTGTGCATGTGTGTGGTTACAGTTAGAGGAATAGGTGTGACAGTAGCGACATGGTCTGTCTTTTTTCCAGACAGCTGACATAGAGTATATTTGAACAAATTTTCAGTGTATATATATATATATATATATATATACACACAGTATATAAATGCATTAGAATCGCTTAAGAGGCTGCTGTTTAAAGGAGCATACCAATGATTTTGGATGTTTGAGCCCAATAAATACAACCTGCATATTGGTTACATTACTGCTAGGCATTTTCCAAAAATACTGTTGGATACGATTGAAGCAATGCATTTTAGATTAGTTTTTACTACCTTCCACACCACCACTGGTTTCAGATCATTCCAATATACTATTAAAATCAACTTGTACGACCTTGAAACATGTTTGAGATACGTAATCAATCACAGCGAATCAACTGTCATTCCTGTTTTTTTGTCAAAATAACTTAATTCCAACAGGGAGCTGCACGGAAGAAAATGTATACCAGTCATTCTCAAAGTCCAGACTCCAGTCTGGATCCGGACTGAACCACAACTGTCTTCTTCAGACTCTGAGCAGATTATACTTCTCATATGTAGTATTTGTATTATATGTGAGACATAGCTGCGATGCAATGAGTCAAAATTTGAAACCGAAAAGCGAAACTGAATGTCCGACTGCTCTTGCATTTGGACATTCCAGTTATCAGGTGAAAAATTGAATTTTAAGAAGAGTATCACTTGAACATTTGATTTTAAAAGATTAGGAGATCTGACAAAATAACAGGAAAACCAAAATACGGTTTTATGCTTTGGAAAAGGGTTGTCTGTAAAGTTATTGATTAGTCTTAACCATAGAAAATCGCCGTTATGCTCCTTTAAACAGGATTCTGATGCTGCATTTGCCCTGAATGATGCCTGAAAGACCTGATAACAAAAGGATGCGAGTCAAGTTGAGAGTTCGTCAATATGCAGAGTAGCGTTCCATTAAATTGCTTGCTGACAGCAGCAGCCACTTGAGGGCCGCTGAGTGTAATTGAGTGGAAAAGCTGGTTAATGCAGTGGTGTGTTTGTGTGCTGACAGGTGAGAACAGCAGGAGTTTAACTGTTTTAACGGGTATTAGTGCCCCGCTGCTTCGTCTGCACCTGTTTCTGCAGCGGTAAACAATGACAACAAATCTGTTTGCAAAATAGTGAGTGAGTCTTCTGTTTGTGTTGAGCTCAGCTTCTCCTCACCGTTACGTACAAAGTCGTAATAATGTTTTTAAAAACTTCTTTGTCATTAAACAGTGGCGCTTTGAGAATTTAATCATGTCATCTAGCCCAAAGACATTTAGTTATTTTTATAAAACTATAGCATTTTGTATCAATATCTCAAGGGTGGGATGCTAAATACTGAGCCCCATATGAGCTGCTAATGGAAGAACTGCTAGCCTTTACACTTTTCACACTCCGTGCACAATTAAGTGACAGCCTAACACAATTAAACCAAATAGCTGAGTGTGTGTTAATAGTAATAGCTCTAGCAGCCCTGAGGACATATCTACTTAAAGGACCATACCAGTGATTTTGCATGTCTGAGCCCAATAAATAGTACTCACATACGTGTTATGTCTGAAACACAAAGCCATATTTTAGTTTCTAAATATCCTAATATTTCAAAATCATCAGGTGATACACCCCACCTTAAAATCCCAATGTTTCGCCTGCTAAAATGTACATCTGAATGTAGAAGGGACAGTCATTTTTTAATTTATCGGTAAAAGCCTTCTTCTCCTGGGACTATATTCCCTGGTGGAGTCATACATTTTCAGCTCCATGCCGGACTGGTTAAATTAAGCAGCTCTGACAGAAAAACAAGAACAACTTTTGGTTTGCAGTGATGGATTACGTATCTCAAATACGTTTCAAGTCTCTACAAGCTGATTTTTATAGCGTAGTGGAATGAACTGAAACCAATGGCAGCCTGGAAGGTAGGAAAAACAATCTAACCTGTACCGCTCCAGCAGTATGTGTGTGCAGGTTGTATTTATTGGATTTCAAACATGCAAAATCACCGTTATGCTCCTTGAAAACATTTTCTATCATCAAGACTAATTTTCTGTGATGCAACAATATAAAAAACAAGACTTTGCCAGTATTTATCTCTTTGAATCTTGCTGCATATATTCTAATGAGTGTCTTTTAAAGAACAACTGGCAACAACACGTGGCACCGCAGACTCACAATAGCACAATCTGTCCCGTCCCAGCAAACCGCAGAAAGGTCATACCAAGCTGCTTTCCTTTCTCACTTATCATCTCTGCAATACATCCACTATTTTCCGTTATAGTGTGATTTAAAGCCATTGTGTGGGAATAAACATTTACTGCGTCTTTTCTATGATTTGCAGCTTGAGTGTTAATATGGCGTACTTGCTAACGCTCCATTCCGGCGATGCGGAACTGTTGTGCTTGGACTCACAGGGGAGCTATTTACTGTGGCACCACTCATTCTAGCCATTGTTTCTTTACTCTTAATGACAGATGAAGCCACAATGGAAATCATAATGGAGACTCTGTGCCAATATGATATGCATGCAAACTGCAAGTTCATGAGGACATACACCGGCCAGAGGTGATGACTGGGCTGGAATCACACAAGCCGTGAAACCGGACTAAAAAGGCTGTAGCTGATTCAGATGGATCTGGTGTTTTACTTACGATGGCGTATTAGATAAAAAAACAAAACAAAAACAAAACAAAAAAACACAAGACTAGGACAGGGGACTCATATTCTGAGAAAAAAAATTACTAGAAAAACTCATGAATTTGTGAGTTTTATCTTGCAAATTTGTGTTTTTTTTTCTTGCACATTAAAAAAAAATCCTTGCAAATTTGTGAGTTTGTTTCTCACAAACGTGTTTTTTTTCTTGCAAATTTGTGTTTTGTTTTTTTTTTTTGGAAATTTGTCAGTTTTTTCTTGCAAATTTGTCAGTTTTTCTATAAAGTTTGTGTTTTTTCTTAGAATATTACGTCCCTCCCCCTCTCATTTCTTTTCCTTCATCTTCTATGGCCCTAATATGCAACATACTGCATAAATAATTGTGAAATGACATTGACCTCTACAGCCTTAAACAGTTTGTTTTTGATAGATCACAAAGTATTTTCCTGCTTTGTTTCATTGCACGCGTAATAACAGATTGATTACGTTACGTTATGATTATAATTATCCAGAACACTGGTGTCTGGGTTGTCCATGTAATCTGCTCTGTTCGGTCTCTGGAATATTTACACGGGTCTATAAGTGAATCAGTCGGCACATCTGCAAATTAATGAGCCATGCTGTGTACAATTTCATGCTTTCTTCACAGATGCAGATAATCTTGATTGATTTCTAATGAAAATTTGACATAGATGATGATTAAGAGCTCCGACATATACTGGCAGATCCATGTGTTTCTGCAAAGTGGGAGGCAGGTTGTCAAACTTGGAGCGTAACAGATCTGCCTCTGTGCCAATTAATGTTTCACCACAGTTTACAGGATATCACTCCACATACTGTGTAATAATTACATTTCAATCAAAATCCTATTTGCCTGTCACTCCAAGGCTGAGTAATGGAGCTGCTGAGGTGTGACTTTCTGTAGGTGTTCCTCTGGTTTAAGGCTATTAAAACACTGGTCTGACAGGCGGCTTTTCCCTGGAGGGCCTGTCAGTTATGCCGTCCAATCATGTTCTCCAGCTGCCAACGGAGTGCCAAAGCTTACAGAAAACAACGGGTGATTTGGTAAGACATGTTCCAGTGACCCTCTGTCCCGCGTCTCCTGATAAATCAGCATTTGGTTTTCACCCAGACGGAGGTTAAGACAGGCAGCGTGAGGGAGAGGAGGATGGATTGCTAGCCGGCAGATAAAGGCTTGTGCCAAAGCCTGGACAAATAAACAAGGGGATGATTATTTCAGCACACACGACTTGTCTAATTCAGAATGAATTAAGAGCGGCCCGGCTCACAGTGCTGATAAGCCAGACCTCTGCAGCTCGGCCCTCACCTCTGTTTTCTTAACTAATGCCCTCCTCGTTCCTTTCCTGGGCCTATTTAATCATTTTAAGATCTGCGCTGGATCTGCTCACTATTCAGGAATGAAAATGTCAAACAATTATCCGAATGAGCCAATTCACACATCCTATGTGTGTTTTCAGACTAAGCACTGATCAGTGTGTTGGACCTCATTGTATATTTAGTTTTCTTGGTGTTTAGTGATGCTAATCAGCCACATTGTTACTTTATTAGTGTCCAAACCTGCTACAGGAACACACAATACACAGACTTAGACATGAAATTTTAACATTTCCTCTCCGTAGACATCATGAGAAATTGAATGATTACTTTTATGGATTTCAAGCCAATTTCCACACGTAGAAGCCAAACTTTGCTCACTGTCGAAGTGATGCTTTACATGCTTCTGGTGGTCCAGACTGTTTACTTTATGATGATACAGAGCAGCAATGCTTTTCTTGCACAATGGAAATAATGGATGAAAAGGGCTGCAAGCGTTGCTATAAGAACTTGAATAATATTTATAATGTTCATTTAATGATGACGGCAACAACAACTCCATGAAATAATCCGATTAGTGCGTCTATTTTTCAATAAGCTTCTCTTATTCTGATGCTCATTCCAGCGGACGGCTTGCAGATGGCTACTCACAGGGACTCGTCGTGAACTTTTGCCCAGCTCAGAGCCTCACCATAGCTTGGATTACACTCTTTTGGTTTTTCTCATGGTGAGATGGAGTTGAAGGTAGATAAAAGAAAGAGTGTTATTCTGTGATTAGAGCCGGAGCACTCCCAGCTCCTTAATGACTCCCCTCCCCCTCTTCCAGATCAGTCATCGGCCGTCTGGTCTCTCTGGCCAGCATCACGTAGACCACAGACCTCTGGTCCCCATTAGTGGTCCCCCTTGTACAGTATCTCTCAGTCCGCTGGTTAAAAGACCCAGCGGGTTCCGTTCCACATTAGCCATGGCCTGGTATCTGGCCTTAACAGCATGTTTGTGGCGCTGCCCTGCAGCATTCTATGATGATTGAGTGGTGCTGAGTTTCCTCTTCTTTGATGCACAAAAAGTTCCCCTGTTGAAGAACGGAGAAACTCTGTCATTTCTTCCATGTCATTCTTGCTGTTTTCTGCTGTTGAGATCAAAAAGAAGAGGACGAGATGGAAACAGAGACGTTCATTCACCTGACAACTACAGGTTTTTGGTAGGGTGTTTGTGTTGTATGTGCTTATGCAATAAGAAGGGTGTGTGGAGCTGTGTGTGTTTCTGTGTGTCCAAAGACTTTGAGTCAGAGGAAATAGCACATGAGGAAATGAGACTGTCTTGTTCCTGGTGTTGTCATCATGACCAAAGACAACCAAAGGAGATGTGACTTCATCACATAATATTGCATGGTGTCTGGATCTAAATCTGGATCACAGCTGAGATCTGAACCCATTAATATTTTCATGTTCGTTGCCACTTTCCATTTAATAATATTGTAATGTCTTTGATTCAGGTACTAAATGCCCAGAATGCAACTCCAAAGCAGCAATATAAGACTCAAAAATAAGTAAGAGAAAGTAAATTTGAGAAAACCCTGTTGTTCAAAATGATTTGTTAAATATAACAAACAACATAACATAATTACTCCTGAACCGATGTTAAATTATTACAATGTGGAAAGTTCAAATGTTATTCATGCAATTCCATACAGTATCCATGTGCCAGTGATTAGAAACAGAACACACAATTTCATAGCATAACCAAGTGAAAAATTTAATTATTATATACAAAACTAATATTTATTCAGTTAGCTGAAATTTTAGTGAGCCAAGAGTGAAAACCAGAGTTACACTTGGCAGCACTCAGTGCATTTTTTAAAGTTTCTGGTATCCATATTTCTGTCAGAATGTTATGTTCATGTTATAATTTACATCTCATTTGAAGTGTATATGCCAAATAATATTGAAATAATAACATAGGCTAGTGGTTATCCTTCACGGCAGTCGTGTATCTTATCAGCTGTCTTTGAGGTGCATATCTGATCAGTGGCATGTGGAAAACCTGTGTGTAGGATCGAGTCCTCTCTGTCTCTGCACGTCTGTCCCTCGTGTTTTAAGGTGGAAGTGGAGTGATTTTCTTAGAGGTATCAGATACGCTACTGATAGAGAACCATTCTCTTAAGAGTAAAAACCCTCCAGACAAATTCATTTTCTTTTTCTTTGAGTTTTTAAATCACTTTAAAGCAAACAAACAATTCCTTCACTTGATATTTTTTTTTCTTTTTTTTTTTTTTTTTTTTTGCCATTCTAGCATGAAAATCTCTCTCTTTGCTGGGTTTACTTTCACAGATCATATGAGGGAGCACATGGTGTTAATTCATGGTTTATCTGATATGCAAGCAATAGAGAGATACTTTTTGCCTCCAGCTACTTATGCCGAAATTCTTCCAATTTAACACGTCGGACCAGCCAGTATTCGCAAATGTGCATATTCTAATTCTTCAATTGCATAACAGTGTCTGTGATTGTTTCGAGCACTGGCCCTCTCTCTGTTGGTCAAAATAGTAAATCAGCCAATCAGAAAGCTCTGCCTATTGCTTTCCTTCCTCGGAAATCTGCTGAGTGACAGTGGCCATGGTAACAGCCCGTCTCTTTGGGACTCTCTTGCACCCCCGCTGCGCAGCGTTTGATGGCAGTTAAATGTGTAGTGGAGTAATTGGTTTGTGGACCGGATGAGATATGTCTCCTAAAGTGTGACA
Organism: Lucifuga dentata; assembly: GCA_014773175.1. Taxonomy (NCBI): domain Eukaryota; kingdom Metazoa; phylum Chordata; class Actinopteri; order Ophidiiformes; family Bythitidae; genus Lucifuga; species Lucifuga dentata. The sequence goes on along the minus strand of VXCM01003754.1, from coordinate 59,712 downwards.
GAATGTGAGAAACAGAGCAGGTGGTGGAAGCCCAGAGGCTCTCCCATACCCATCTCAACATTTACCCAGTGGCTATTGTCTTACCAGGCGCAAAGCCCTCCACTGTGTACATTCTATACATATGACAGCATGAAATCGAAGAGGGAGGGTGCATATGTCTAAAAAATATAATGAATTTATGCTGTTCGAACTAATAACATCACTCATGCTGATAGTAAGCATCTACGCTTCTTTACCTTCTCTAAATTAATGGAAATCTGAATGATAAACGAGACAACAAGCCATTTGCAGCATCTTCTTTGTGACCTACAGGCACTTGGCCAGATTGAGCAGCAACCAGTATCCCCAAAAGAAATAAGTGCTGGACCTGATACAACTCAATCGACAGAAGTGATCCAAACGGATCCGCGCTTCCTGTTCCTGGCATGTGTGTAGTGCTGTAACTGAGTAGCATAAGCCTATCAGCGTGTGTAGAGACGACATCAGATGCATGCCATGTGAAAGGAATGAGCTGTCACATTACACTTGTACCAACATCCATGAACAGCGCCAAAGCCATGCCAAACGTGATCAGGTGTCAAGGTGGCGGCAGAGGCCAGACAGGTGCATGACTTCCCCTGCTGTCAGCCGGGCTGACATAAACTACAAAATACCAGAGCCAAGACCCAAATAGTAGGATTTCTCTTCTTTTTTTTTTTTTAAATCTGAAAAAGTCAACTTTAGAAATCAGAAACAGATTTGTTTTCTGTCAGCCTTCATGGATACTTAATATTTTACGTTGGTTTGGTGCAGAAGTTACGAAGATAATGTCAGATGTCAGTTGCAGTTAACAAATGGGAAAATTGGAGATATTTGCATGACATACAGTATGTAAAATCAGAAGATATGAGAAAGAAGCAGCATTTTAAACTGATGCCAAATGTCATAATGTCACATTTCCCCTATGCATTTACCATATATAAAACATCTATAGACAATAGGTATGCATACAAAGGCAATGTGAAAGCCTACTGGAACAAAACTGGAAACAAAAGTCTCTCACTTCCTGTGGTTTGGACCATAAATCTATACTGTCCACACGAAGGAAGTATGTTTAAATCATCAGCGAACTGCTGTCACTCATTCATAGGGAAAAGTGCATTTCCATAATACCCCTTTAGATAAACATAACTACCGGACTGAGTGGGATACAATGGTGTGAAATTGGACCCTGGTGCAGGACATCTAGCCGGCATAGCAACAACACAGCATGGTTTGCCAGTTAGAGGGATTAACTTGTTTTGAAGCCACAGTTGATTGTGCAGCAGATAGGAAGAGGGAGGGAGCTGGCCCATACAGCCTGATAATGGTGTGAGATAGCCTCCCACATATCTGAGATCCTGTCTATAGTGGGAAGTGTGTTTGCGTGCGTGTGTTTGTGTGGACTACACAGAAGAGAGTGTGTGTGCGAGTGGACATGCACTTCCATCTGTTTGTATACACATGGTAATCCGAATCAACCGCGAAACTTGAGCAGGCTCGCCCACCACGTGTTTAATTATTCAAGGTGCTTTGGCTGAAAACTCGATCACCTGAAGGATCCGTTGTGCCACCGTGAGCGCCCCCGCTTGCTGGCTACTCATCTGCCCCATGAGAGAGAGATGAGGAGGGACAGAAAAGGAAGAAGATACCACATTTAGTCTCTGCGGTATGTTCACCTAAACAGGGAGGATAAATTATCCAAAGATGGTGTGTAATACCAAAAGAGCTGTCTGCTAATCTGTCACGTAGACGACTCGTGACAGATTTGCACCGAGTAATTGCTGGGGTGTGTATGCTGTACTGTCAATGCTTTCTTTAGCTAAACTTTGTTCTAAAAATTGGTGTGTCCCAATTGATTTGAAGCAAAACACATATCATCCTTTAGTATCCGCCTAATCCCACATGGTTTTCTGGCAGCTGCCTTGATTTCCTCCAACTTAATTTGCAGAGGAAAGCAAATTGTGGGCATTTGACCATCTGGTCTGACGCTATTCCCGAAAATAGAGTCTTTTCCTGCCCAGTCAGAGGTCCCAATTTTGTTAACAGCGCTGGGCGAAAGACACCCGAGAATTAGCCCTCTCACCAAGTATACCATAGGGGCAGGAGCCCTGGCTCTGGAGAGGAAGTGAAGCCATGAAAGTAGTGATTTGTCGGTGTTGTAGCTGTGAAAGGCATCTTAGCAGGGAGCAGAGGCTGCCTATAAGCCTCCAACTGGCAGGGAATTACTTGGTTCAGTAGAGCAGGGTTGTGAGATTGTTTAACATCCCTGTGCCATCCAGAGCCGCAGAATCATGAAGATTCAGGATTCTGGGGCCAAAAAGGCCCAAAGCTACTTATTCATGTTCCTGCTAACGCAGCCAGCTCTCACCATGAGCTTGATGAAATTCAATAGCGAACAGTTCCAGGAGAATATAAGCAAAGTGTGTCTCATCCTGTATAATCATAATATTTGTTTGCCTAGCAATTCGTGGTTTTCTTTCTTATTTTCCCTCAGACAGCATCTTAGGGGTACAGAGACAATTTACAGCTGTTATGAGCCGGTATGAGGCTGTATGATGTATCATTATTGAATGATTTTTGTGAAGCAAACATGTATGACGTGATGATGCAGTGCTCATATGAGACACGACCTAAAAACACATTAAACTGTTGGCTTGCAATAAAGTGAACCTCATATGTTTGAATGGGCCCCTCAGCCCTCATATAAATCCCTCAGGCAGCAACACAAACGTCGGGGAGCCTATGATTATCTGGCCAGCTTAATGAATATTCACACTCAGCAGACTGACTGTGAAGCTAAGATAGCAGCTGGGGCCCAGGGCCCAGGCATGCTACAACTGCTGTTTGGAAGAGCCACAGTTCATTTGGAGGAGGAGATGGCGATTCCAGCCAGGTTCCACATCAGTTGCCAGAACAGGACTGGGTGGGTCACAGGAGAAGGACAGGCAGGACAGGATAGAGACATGTGGACATTTAAAGCCAAGTTGAAAAGAATTGATACAATTAGTCTGCCCAGCATGATCTTCTCATTAGTCGACTGTTTTATATGAACACCACTCTAACAATAACTCTGGGACTCAATTATTGCCTTATTTAGCCATTTATTTTATTGTGGATGCTTACTAGCTAATGGATGATACAAACATAGTAAAAATTAAACAGGCACCAATCAATATAATCCATAGAGCCTAAAAAAGAACCAACCTGGTAATATCTTATGACTAAAGGCCATTGGCAAAAAGAGAAAACAGAAGTGGGCCTAAGCAGCTTCCTTGTGGAACGCCATTGTGGAAACTTTTTTTTTTTTTTTNATTTTTTTTTTTTTTTTAAATCAAAGAAGCATCCATTAAAAGTTATGCTATGAGGAAAAAACATACTGTCAAGAAACACAGAATGCTTGACTAAAACTTAGTGAATCATCCATCTGTCTGATTGCTGAATATTTTCAAGCACAGATTGAATTCCTGCCAAATGGTTTGAGAATATATATATTCTCAAAAAGCTCTGTATGTATATGTTCAGTTCAATAACAACCAGTTTTCAGTGATGCAGGCATAATGAAACACCTGTCATGTCTCTCACTATAATAATGTAAATTGGCATGACAGGACCAACTGCAGTAATAGCTGCTATTCTAGACTTTAATTGCTGCAAGAAAAACACACAGGTGTGAATTAACATCCGCTCCGGTCATAAAACAACTGTTTCTGGTGTGTAATACCTTTCATAATGGAGTTTATTAGATGGTTTATGTATGTTTTGTACTGATAGTAATTCATTTAACAGTTACTGGCCATATGCTCCTTTTGACATTGGAATAAGGCTGAAATATAGCTGTTTTTTATAGCCTGTTTCTTTATAGTGTTTTTACAGTAAGTGTTAGGCCAGCCACAGCACATAAGATGTTAGGTCAAGTAAAAGTCTTTGAAATTTCCAAACCTATTTTTCTATTTAGTATTAGTGGATTATATGGATGGAATAAGGTGTTCCAGTAAACACACAGTAATGGGGTGTGATGAACTCTAGTTTTATCTAGGAGGCAATGTCAAAACCTCAGAATCTTTATTCTGGTTGGTTGGATATTCATTTCTCAATTTGAAATAGGCTGAACATACACTATATATACTTTTCCCTCTAAAAATGTAGTTTAAACCTATCTTTAAAATAATGATTTAAAGCAATTTAACCCATTTAAACAAATTGATGAATTGTCATATAATCTTCCTGGAACTGTTTAAAACTATTTTACTCCTCCTACTAACTTAGAAACCATTTAACTTTGTATTTATCTGTGGGCCAAGATAAACATATTCTGATCTGCTTGCTGCATTCATGTCAGTTTTCTATTTAACATTTAAATAGTGCATCATTTTTTGATGCTTTGACACCTTTATCTGGGTAGTTTTATATCAAATGACAAAATAAACACTTAAAGCTGCTATTATTGTTTGCACACACCTTTCTGTTTATCATTGTAAGTGAAGTATCTCTGGTTTCATCTAGTGATGGGATCTTCTGCCCCACTGCCAAACACAGTAATAAATATCCCTGTCGTTTGATCCCTGAGAAAGGAAGAGGCTTTGATCACTTTTCCTGGAACCCACAGCATACCTAGTTGCACGAATGAGGTGTTTTTTCCTTACTGACGGAGAGATGGAAGCGCAGAGGTAATGAACATAAACTCAAAAACAACACCAGCGTGCCACATAACGTGTGACGGATCAAAGCAGTATGACTCATACTTCTACCACCTGATTTTATCACCAGGCACATTTTGTGTTGGGTCGACCAACAAGGCGTGTAAACGAAGAGTAATTCTAATCCAAACATTCAGTAATTATTCACAGTGGGTAAAATATTACAACTACTAATTTAAGGTTGAGATTTTGCATGTTTGAGCCCATTAAATACAACCTGCATACACATTACTTTATTACCAACCATTTTCCTAAACATACTACTGGAACGGCAAATTTTAGAATTGTTTTTCCTATCTCCCAGCAGTTCATTCTATATAATAGAATTATAAAAATCAACTTGTCGAGACTTGAAACATGCTTGTAATCCATCACACAAGCGAGGCATTCATTACATTTTTTTGTCTAAGTTACTTAATTTAACCGATCCAACATGGAGCTGGATGGAAGAAAAGTGCGTCTCCGCCAGGGAATATAGTCCCAGGACAAAACTGATTTTACCAGATAAATTAAAAATGGCCTTACAAGCAGAAGAAACATTAAATTTTAAGGTGGGTCTATCACCTGAACTTTTGAAAGATTAGGGCAAAATAGCACAAAAACTAAAATATAGTTGTGGAAACTGGTTGGCAGTAACGTAAAGCACATGCAGGTAAGATTTATAAACATGCGAAATTAATGGTATGGTCCTTTAACACATCTCAAAAGCAGCTCCATGTATATGCAGTTATTTACCTGCACAGGGTCAAATATCAGTTGGAGTATCCAGGTGAAACAGTCCAACCTGTGATGAACGATCAGAAGGATGCTTGTGTACGAGTCCTATCCAATTACGGTACATACAAAATAATAATGCAACATACACACAGATGCACACACACACGTATATACACAAAAAGGAAAACAAGGCCCCAATGTCCCTGAGGAGCAGTAAAAGATCAGAGAGCAGAGACAAGAGGATATCCATTAGGAAGTCTCTGTAATTGGGGTGCAACGGGGGCAAAATGTCGCACAGAGCAGCAGGTCAGAAAACAACTCTTAAGACTTGCTGTACATACGGAGGAGATAGGATGACAAAACAAGCCTCAAGCTTCATCTTTCCAATCCAGCAGATAGATTGGATGATATGCAGATGTCATATTATCCTTACATGACTGCGATAAGGCGGTTATAACCCTTCTACGCCCGGTGCTCCATATCTGCATCAAACCTTTAGCGTTAGCTGTTAGCATCCCACTGGGAAATCCAACCAGGGTTCAAATGTGAGCACTGCGAAAGAGGAATTGTTATATTACATTTATTATTTAATCTTTTTAAATTTATATATTTGCACAAAAAAGAAAAATTGAAGAAGGCAACGGAAAGTTTTTTAAAGCAGAAAAAAAGTACTAATAATTGAAAACGTCGTAAAATGACACAATATAAAGGCTTTTAAAGTGGCTTTGTCAGAGGTAGAAACACGACTCAGAAATAAACAAATATGTAATAAATCAAGTAGATTTTACTAAAAACTAGATAGGCTTCAGTAAATAAACTGGAGTAGAGGCTTGAGGTAGGAAATGGCAAAGAGATATTACAGCGATAAATCCATATCGACAAATGGCTGGATTGGTTTAAATAAAGCTTTTTTTAAAACTGCTTTTGAAATGTATTAAAATTAGTACAAATTCTGATGTTAACTGGTAATTTGTTCCAAAAAAAAAAAAGAGGGAGCTCTAAATCTAATAGAAAATTGACAGAAAGTTGGCCTGTCGTAATAATGAATTTGAGAATTAAGTTGAAACAGGTTCTGAAAACAATCGATGATGAATAAAGGGGAAGAAGCAAAACGACACATTTGGGTCAAAGATGGATAGAATTCTCTGGGGCTGGAATGAAGGAGCAGAAGTTACAACATTGTTCCCATGAAGAAATATTACAGTACAAAATCTTTGCCATCAAAGTCATGACGTGTTGTTTCCAGAACGGCGAAATGGCTTCAACACTCATCGCTTCTCTCTCATTATTTGTCTTTCTCCATCTCTTCCTTTTTCTCTGTCTCATTTCCTTTTCTGTCATATCTATTCATCTCTCCTGTCTTTGTCCGTTTAACTCTGGCAGTCATTATTCGCTTTTCCATCTTTTTTTTATTGCTCTCCATCCATCCATCCTCCCCTCTGTTTGACAGGGCGTGTGTTGTTTTTATCGGAGTGACATCGGGTCTCTTCCCAGGGCACGTCCCGGGAACAGTCGGTTCAGCCTGATGGCTCCTGGGGGTCCTGCCCTTTTATGAGCCTCTGTAAATTGTAACCTGTCCCATGCACACGCATGGCGCATGGACACGCACACACACATACAACATGATGTACAAGTAAATGTAGTATATACACATGTAAGAATCAGGAGCCAAGTGCCCCTTCTCATAGATATATGAGAAGAGGACTTACAGCTGCCTCTTGCAGGGGGGTGAAGGACACACACATGCACACACAGCATGCACACGCACACAGAATGCATGTTTTTTCAGGTATATCCTTCCTGACTGCCAGTAAACCTGTAGTAGTGGTCATGCGATTACTGCTCCTCCTCTGCTGCTCTGCAAAGAAAGAAAGACTCATATTCTGATGTGTACAGCAGATTCTTTGGAGAAATTCCACGTGTTATGATTGTCTGAGATAGCGAAAATGAAAGATAGAGGGAGCCGCACTGGTGAAATGAAAGAGAAAGAGATGTCGATCAATTCAGATGCATATTGAAAAAGAGAGAGATTATGTGTCTGACAGATAGAAAGATAGAGAGAGAGAGATTGCCACAGGCTCTGTGATAGCAGGGCGCTAATTAATAGGTTGTAAAAGCAGATGAGCACGGAGGATGCAGGATGTCAGCGTCATTACACACACACACACACACACACACACACACACACACACACTTTGCAAGCCTGCCCATTAGTGAAAAACACGGCCACTCGGTTGTAAAGGCGGAGCCATTTTTCTTCTTGATTTTAAGCAGGACGCTCCCATAATTCTAACGTCCCACTGGGCTTCAGAAGAGCCATGAATGTAGAAAACATCTGGTTCAGTCCAGCTCACACCTGAGAGGCACTTCTGACACTTCTGATACACTTCTGTTACTGAACAGACACGATGCTCAACATTTATATGGAAAATAAAAATTCAGATGAATTTGGATGAAAACTGGATGGAAATGTTGTATTTCTATGGGACCAGAGGTGGATTGTGGGAATATTTAGCTGCTGACATTCTTATAAGTCCAGATTCAAATCCTTGCTGCACGAGCTCAGCCTGAAAACACAAAACACACACACACACATACACACGTGGGCCTGCAATTTCTCTGTAATTTGACTCCTGGCAGCATTAATAATATTCTGTACACATGAGCTACATACAGATTTCTGCTCCTTTATAACTTTTCTTCATCACAAATGCAGATTCACGCACAAATATCACAGATTGCTATTTTTCCTTCAGATTATTTATTATTTCCATAATTTTTGCCATTTGTTTTTCTGTTTGTCTGTTAGCATCACAAAATAGCAAAAAAAACAAACAAACAAACAAAAAAAACTTAAAGGCCCATACCAGTGATTTTGCATGTTTGAGCTAACCATTTTTCAAAACATACTCGGTACATTTTAGATTTTTTTTTTTTTTTTTAANTTTTTTTTTTTTTTTTTAAATTTTGCTTTCCAGTTAGAATAACTAAAAATCTAACATACAGTTTTTTACATTTTGGTTGTCAGCAACGTAATGTGTGATTTGTTGGGTTTAAACATGCATTTTGAAGGAGTAACAGCAGAAGGTCGAAGGAGGAAAATGATACCGCACTAATCCACCTCTCCTTTCACCTCCCTCCTCCATTTCCTATTAACAGTCACCTCTCTTTTTTCCCTCCTTCCTTTATGTATCTCCCGCTCATACCACACATACTGGTGTCCATTTCTTTCCTTTGTTTCCCCTCTCTACCTTTCCCTCTTTCCTCTATTAATCAGTCTTTCTTTCAGACATGTGATATGTCAAACTAGACCTCATTTGATTTAAAAAAAAAAACAAGACAAACAAAAAAACACATTATCATAAGTTTAGTCATTTACTGTTCCAAAAATGTTTAAGCCCACATTTAATGTCAGAATGTTTTATTTGTAAAATATCAGCTTTTCAGGATAGCAAGACAAACTGACATGGATTTATCCAGACCGCCATGGATTGTTCAGTTTATCCAATGATGTTTATAATGCTTAAGATTAATCTAAATAGAGTTAAAATGTCCCAGTTCTTTCTTCGTAATCCTAATACCAGTTTTTCAGGATAACTGCTGTGGATTCAACAAGTCCACCTGCTATTATTTAGCTTATGCAATTAAATTTTATAGTGTGTAAGGTTAAACTAAGGTGGGTTACAATGTCCTCATTTCACTCTGTAGCCGTTCAGCTGAAGTTACGAGGATTTCACAGGACAACGTTGACTTGTTGTTGATTCATGCTTAAATTTTTCTTTTAATTTTTCCTTCTTTCTCACATCTCCATCCCGCATCTTTCTGAACCTTGATACAAATGTCAAAAACATATTTTTGACTTATCTTGCTGCGTTTCCATAGTAACAGATTGTGGTGCCACAGGATAGACATCTTGAAAAATTATATAATTCCGCAGGAGTGCATCTTCATGTTTATCTATCTATCTATCTGTCTATATCTATCTGTCTATCTGTCTATCTGTCTATCTATCTGTCTGTCTGTCTGTCTGTCTCTGTCTGTCTGTCATTCATCTATCTGTCTGTCCCTTCCTCCTTCCATCTATCTATCTATCTATCTATCTATCTATCTATCTATCTATCTATCTATCTATCTATCTATCTGTCCGATGCAGCGGTCACCTGGTGTATTTAGAGATTTTCTGATGGTCTGACCCCTGCTGGTCGACTCCAGAACAGCAGCTTATATTTATGAACACAGACTAATTGTGCGTCACAAGACAAATCATGCTGTGTAGTGACACTGTGGTGAAAATTGTACCTGTGTTTCTCTTTGCGAAACATGTAGGAAATGAGGTTAACCATCTCAGTCTGTGGATCTATAACGGCTCTGTGAGTTTTTGCATGTTAAAGCTCCTCTTTACTTTAGTTTCAGGCTGAAATGAGGAAGAAAGGAGGTTTTTCTATCCTGGCTGGTCCTTTGTCCAGATCTGCTTTCAGCTCCATCCCACCCACTCACACTCCCACACAACGCTTATCTACCTCTCACCTACATCCTCCTCTCTTCTTTTGCCTCTCTTTCTAACTCTCTAAATCTCTCTCTCTCTCTCACACACACACACTCTCTAAACCCCTCTCACCAGCCAATCATCGATGCCTTTAAGCCAATATTCATAGCAACAGCATCCTGTTATAACTTCATTTCTCCCAAAACAATCCAGAAATAAAAGCAAACCAAGTTTTCCTCCTGTCACCCTGCAACATTAGCAGCTGCCATTATCAATAAAAACGTGGCCAAAATTTGAATCTGGACATTTCTTGATAAGCATAATCCTTCACGAAAGGGGAAGAGGATGCAATAAGTTCGTAGAAAGCTCTAAAAACATTTTTCATCCAGTTCATACTCAGTCGTCTGAGAGAATATTCTAAACATAGCCTGATATTTGCACAGCTAGGGATGGTAGCTGGATGAATAATTTCATTTAATTTGCATGCACACACACACACACACACACACACACACAAACACACATACACTATATGCATGCTCTGAGGATAAGGCAGTGGAGTGGGCCCCATTTACACACGACTGTAAATTACCCAACACTTCTCGATCAATTATTCATAATACGTAATTAATTATGAAACGATCAGTAATCCAACACCAGTCCACTCGGCTTGTGGTTGCCTAGTAACCATGACCCATATTAAATGCCACCATTGTTGTCCGTAACTAGAGCGCCAATTTTTTCCCATAGGACTTTGAGGCTTGGGGTTATTACGATGGAGAGTAAATAATGTGTGTGTGTGTGTGGACATGCAGATGAATGCGTGAATGCTTATGCCGGTGTGTATGCGTGGCCATATCATACTGGCTGCTTTGAAGGTTGATCACACGGGGTAAACAAGCGAGGCTGCTTAATAATGCAGTATTTTGGCTCATGCCGGGGAGCGAGTCGTGGCCTGCTGGAGACCGCTAATGGGACTTGCCACGGGGAGCGCAAGCAAAGAGCACGGCGCTCACGGCCAGACAATGATGCTAACACGTCTGCAGGGATGCATAACCGCATAGTGCACTACTTTATCGACACTTGTTCTGGAGCTGCATCAGCAAGTTCCCATATGGTGCTCTGGAGGCCGGAATAAATGATTTATGAAACATTTGGGTGTTGAGTGGCCAGTTTTAGGAGTCTGCAGTCGATCACTTTCCCTGAGCCATCAGCGAAAGCTCTTCATAAATTACAGCAAACTGAATTTCTCTGTCTGCCTCCTTTTCTCTTTCTCTCTCATTCCGGTGGCGGCTCGAGTCAGAACTTTTAAATACAACATCCGCGTCCGTTTTCCAGGAGATAAACACAGCCTGTAAATATAGAACCAATGTTTGTTACCATGTAGGTGACATGTGAACGTATCCTTCAGCGCAGGAAACATCCTGCTTCTAGTGAGAAAATGTCGTGTTTGTGTGTGTGTGTGTGTGTGTGTGTGCGCGCGCGCGTTTGTACTCTTTCTTTCAATATGACAGTGTGGAGGTAGAGAAAGCACAGTGTCAAGAAAAAGGCAATGACATAAGACAGGAAAAAAATGAAAGAAAGAGGTGAGTGTGTTTGTGTGTGTGNAGAGAGAGAGAGAGGTGGAGGTAAGGGGAAGCAGTGAGCACCGTGTGACCAGACTGAAGTTCCTTCCTTACCAGCCTGAGAACCAGGAAGTAGAGCTGCTTGTTTCTGCATTATTGGGACTAACAGGAAATGCAGAGGTCTTCAGTGTGTGTGTGTGTGTGTGTGTGTGTGTGTGTGTTTGTGAGAAATGCAGTTGTTTATTGCAAAAGCTTTACAAATTTATATAGATGCAAAAATTTGAAGAAGTGTCATTGTTATTTCGTTGATAAATAATTAAATAATGTTCTGATTGATTTACTTCACTCACTTCAGTAATGAAGTCGTTATTAAATTTAACAAACATTATACGTGTAAAGACCTTAAAATCAGAAGTCAAAATCCGACATTTGAAAAACTAACTCAAGCTTTGCCAGGATGTGGACGACTAAACCACGCAAATATGGAAAAATTATTTTTGTTAAAAAAAAAAGAGAGTCCATAAAAGATCTGAGAAGTGTGTGTGGAGCTTCATCCATCCAGGTATATCACCGCTTTGGAACCAAATCCAAACTGGTTACTGGAACCTGAACAGGCTCTTCTGGCTCCAGCATTCACATCAGGCGATGAAATGAGTCAGGATTCGTGTCTCAGACTTGGCTTTCTGCCCCAGTTTAATACTCTGATCCACCAAATTCTTTTGAGGTTTTCGTTTGCTTCAGCATGTCATCGACTCGAACCCATCCAGCCAGCTTCCCATTGAGACTCCCTGCTTTGATGAGAGTGTAGAAATTAGGCCGCAATACGCCATCGGGGAACCGTTGCTTCAGGCTACGCCAAGCATGTCGCAACCATTGGGCTGTGTGGACTCGGGGTCTGATTATTGCTCTGCTCCTACATTGGGTTTTTGTCTCCGTATTTCCTAAACACACACACACAATTCCAGCTGAATAAATGGATGACATATAGAGGGAGATGTTAGATGAGTGAGCAAGGCCTGCAAATGTGGGTTTCTGCCAAGCCAAGAGATCATCAAAATAATCACTGTTGCCTGTGCAAACAGTGTGCAGGTGCTCGGGCACAACACAGGATGAGACAGGGCCCCCACGCCAGCTCGCAAGGGCCAGGGAGCAGCAGGTTGCCTTGGGAACCCTCGGCTCCCTCTTTCTTGTCATTTCTCCTCTGCACACTCCCCCTTTTTAATCTGCTCCATGCTTTCATTGACAACCCCCACCCCTCCTTGATATACACACAATGCATGCATGCACACACTCACGTACAAAGAGTCTCTGACACACACATCCGTACAGCAGGCAGAGATATGGATACATGTGCACACACAAAAATGCACATCAGGCCTATAAAGATAACCGTGCTATTATATTCATCATGAGCCAGGAAACGCCGTGTCCACGCCCTTTATGGATTTCTGGGAAGAAATAAATAAAATCGCCTTCTTACATGTTTATTAAACACTTTACTGCATCAGGTTTAAAAACAGACACTTATTTTCTCCTTTATAAACCTTCTAATTTGATTGTAGTTTTAGTTTTTCGTCCTGTTAGGTATCATTTTTATTTTATACCATCTTCCTCATCACTCCAGTTGTTCATCTACCTCAGATGTTTTATTTTTTCTGCCATATTTTTTGGTGGTAAGTAATGATCTGTACTGTAGTTTTTGTACTCTTTGTTTTTCAATTTAGCTTATACTTCCATTTTTTTTTGTTAATTTTGCTTTTTAAACCAGTATATTTTTAATAATTCTTGTACTTTTGGTCCTTTTGTACTTGCTGCTGCGACGCTTTGATTTCCCCTCGTGGGATCAATAAATCTTATCTTATCTTGTCTTGTCTTGCCTTGTCTTGTGATACAGCTTTTGTTTTTCTTTAACAGTATCCATCTCTTCTTTCTTCTCTTTCTTGCTCTCGACCTTCAGAATCAAAGCCTCTTTGAACAACCCCCCAACAAGCCCTCAACCTCTCCCCTCCACCACCTTTAGGCACTTTTCTGACGTATACATAATAAATGCAGCACTCAGGCCTCTCGGCTGAGGCTGCAACCTGCATTTAGTGCAAAGCTCAGTCTGATCGCCCCTTCAGGAGGAGAGAATTCAGGGTGAAATGATGTTGGCGACCTCAAGCTAACTGCACTGGCTCATCACCAAGTGAAATGAGATGAAATTGTTCACATAGTAAATCATATGAAATAACGAAAAGCAACCTGTTATTGTTCCAAAGTGTGGCCGTAAATCAATGCATAAGTGTAATATTTGGACAAAGAATGTGTTATTTTTTTGATAGAAAAGATAGTTTTATGTACTTTGAATGTAGACAGGGAATGTTGTGGTGATATATCAGCACGGCTCTGCAGCCTTTGGTATGATGGAATTTATTAAGGTGAGTTTGGACCTTGATTGAATATGGTTTTGTCTGTAGTATATCAAAAATATTGAGTGTGTTTATGATATACTTGGCTCCAGGCTCAGACAGCACTTAGGACTGTGTGGGCGTTTTGCTCTAATGCTGGAACTCTGCTGCCCCTCAGTGGGCAAAGGACTGATCTGTGTGTCCAGATCTCACATCTGGACTTCAAACAGATTGATAAAATACAAACTATTTAAAAATAAAATGAAGTAAATAAAAAAAAAACTTTATTTCTGCAGCTTTCATACTGGTGTGGCTCTTATTCTTCTACATGATGCAGCCTTTGGTTTTCTGAGCAACAGTCACCAGCTCCACTAATGTCTCTGATGTGTAAAATCTAAATTTGTCTTTAGTTTAATTCATGTATTTGTAGCAACTGTTTCTTCTGAACTGAACAACAGAGCTTGACTCTAACTTACAAGAATTACATTTCCATCATAAAAAAAAAAAANCTGAACTGAACAACAGAGCTTGACTCTAACTTACAAGAATTACATTTCCATCATAAAAAAAAAAAACAAATTGCATTGTTAAAGGATCATAACACTCATTTTGCATGTTTGAGCCTAATATATTCCATTTTCATACATGTTATGTTACTGACAATCATTTTCCAAAGGATAAAACCATATTTCAACTTCCCTGATCTTTTGCAAAATCTCTTAATCTTTCAAAATCAAATATTCAAGCGATACACCCACCTTAAAAATCAATGTTTCGCCTGCTAATAATTATGCAGCCTTAAGAAGTTGCAGTTGTTTAAATTTTGTGCTAAACACAAGTCTTCTTTTGGGACTGTATTCCCCGGTGGAGGCATACATTGACTCCACACTTTTTATTGCGCTTAAATGCTAAAATTACAAAACTTCTAAAAAATATATGTCTTGTTAGCGATGATGGATTATCTATCCCAAGAACGTTTCAAGTATCAACAAGTTGATTTTAATAGCGTACCAGAATGTAACTGAAACCAATGATGGAGGTCTGGAAGGTAGGAAAAACATTTTTAATTCACCATTCCAGTAGTATGCTTTGGGAAATGATTGTCAGTAACGTAACATGTATGAAAATTGAATATATTAGACTCAAACATGCAAAATGGGTGTTATGGTCCTTTAAACAGAGGTGCTCTTGTACTTGAACTACTTTCCAAAAACACCTTAACGATGAATTTCCCAAAAGTTGAGTTTCTTTACATAGCACAATGTCATACAGTGCTATTTCAAAGTGCTTTACAAAGTCATAGGACAACAGAAAAGATAGAATTAACAAAACAATAATAATAATACATAAAAAATAAAAGACTACACAGAAATGTCTACTTATACAATAGCAACTCATTTAATTTAAGAAGGCAACTTTAAAATATATGTACATTTAAGAAAAAGGTCTTAAGTTTAATCTTTAAATCTTAATTTGCTGGTGTTGGTGTCAGTTTGAGTAAAGCAACAAGTTCTGTGCTTTGGGTGCACAGTCACTGAAAGCTCTATCACCAGACTGACTAGGCTCTGGGAGTTTCAAGAAGGTAGTTATTTCATAACCTGAGGGGTCTGTTCTGGGTCTGGTTTGTAAAATGACAGCAGACTGGTTATATATTCAGGAGCGAGACTATTAAAGAATTCATAACCTCGCAGCAGGATCTTGAATTTTATTCTGAAATGGGCCAGAAACTAGTGAAAGTCAGAATAATGTGACCAGATTTTTTTTTTTTTTTATCCTGGTCAAGATACAGGCAGCAGAATTTTAGATGGATGGATTTTGCAGGAAGCTGAGGGAAACGAACGTTACACTTGTCATATCTACTAAACACAAAGTCACATGTAAGCTTAGAACTTTTGTTGTGAAAAGCCATATCCTGTTAGTATCCCAATGTTCCCTGCATCATTAGTTTTAAGGAAGGTAACAACTGTAATCTAAACTCATGCAGGGGTCGACTGAGCCAACACTCCTGGATATCTGGTTGACATTGAACACACACACACACACACACACACACACACCACTCAGTCATTTTGGGTCATGGGAACGCGACTGTGGGCTCGCTCTGTGTTTATTCTGCATGGTTTCCTATTTGAATGTGTCCTTCTCACGGGACTGTTAATGGCTTCCTCTTTCCCAGGGCAGGGCAGCGAGAGACCTGAGCAGATCCTGCCAGCAACGCAGGAGGCATCAGGAAGCAGGAGGAACTCCAAGAGCCGCCGTCCTCCTCCAGGACTCCCTCCTCCAGATTTTATCCAGGAACGAGTGAGTAGACATGCCTCATTCATCTCTTGGAATGGCTGCGTGAACCTGAGTGCCTGTTGAAGAGGCTTTGTAGCTTCTTGTTAGTGGCGTTTGTCATATGCGTCATGCCTTATGGCTGAGTTTTTGTATTTCCAATAACTTTGCAACACAAAATGTGGAACAACACGTCAGAATCAGAATCAGAATTCTTTTATTCGCCAAGTACAAGTGCACAAGGAATTTCTCTTGGTGCATGGTGTCAAAAATAAATAAATTACTGTAATATAAGCATAAACAATATGTACAGGTAAAAAACCTGCAATATCAGACCACAAAAATACAAAAATAAAGTAAATCATGCATGGATATGGGACACACACACACATTTTCCACTGACAACAAAAAGACACACACCTGTTTAAGAGCAATGACATCAGATTTTGCATTCAGCGCACTTGATGCTAATACGGCTGATTTTATTTTGCTCCTGATTTTAGACAATGGGGAATTAATTTCATAAACAATGGAGACTTATTGTTTGATGTTTGCTGTAGCGAGAGGCGTTACGCCTTCAAAACGTCTGGCCTGGAGGTAAGGCGATATATCTCACCAGAGAGCTGCAGGGGGAATTGGCTCTCCAGAAGAATGCAAATGTGACATTTTGGGTTGAATAATCCACAGAGGCCTGGACAAATGTTGACATTTTGCGGAAGTGATCCAGCTTAAGAGACTGACAGTGAGACGTACTTGCATCCTACTTTGCTTTTAGTTGGAATTTTTAACATGCATCCATACTTTGGAATGCAAATTGGGAAAAACACACAATCCATGTATGTAGGTAACAGTAGAAAATTAGAGAAGCTTTTCACCACAAGAGGGCGCTGTTGTTAGATAATCAACAGTTTTGTCACATAACACACTGCAGAGTAGCAGATATTAATGCTTTGTGTTTAGCTGAGGATGTGCGGTACTCCTAACTTTACAATTTATGATTAATATTTGCAAGACAAGATCAACTTACGGGTTGCTGGAATTTGCCTTTGCCTCAAATGAATAATTCATGTATCTAATTTTTCTCCTCCTCAGACAATTCAGAGCAGATGAAGCGCTGCACATATTGCCCCTGATGTTGTTTGGTGTTCAGAATTATTACACAACAGAGTGATTATGACACCGTACACTGGAATATCGTACACTCTCTGGCTGCAAGCAAATGAACTCCAATCCTAGCTTCGATATCTGCAGCTGCCTCCAGCATTCAGTGTCACCCAGTGTTGTAATAGGATTGGGAAAAAAAAAAAAAAAAANGAAAAAAAAAAAAAAAAAAGTGAAAACCCAGATGACAGACACTTAAATAAGAGAAGTAAAGTGAAAACAGCACCCACTGGTATCCCATTAAAAAGCAAGGTTTAGTATACTATTGATCCAACTCAGCCATGCATCTTGATCGATCCACTTGTGAGGGGTCTGCTGGGTAATAACCCCACCCTGGAGGTGCTCAGGAAAGGTCAGATCCCCCCCTCGTACGCTGATTCCTTTTCTCCTGCCATCCATCTACATCTGTTTTTCAATCTCTGCTTCAATCCAGATCTCTTCATTTTGGTCTCATTTTCACCGAATCTCATTATTCACAATTGTCTCTTATTCACCACAGACAGAAATCCTGATGCTATTGAGAGAACCATCTTTGTCATTGATCCCTCTGACCAGATAACCAAGAGAATTGTTGTTGCTCATCTTGAACTATTAAGGGTCTTTTCACACTCAGTTTACTCGGTCGTTTTAACCCGAGGTGGTGGATGGCGAGCCGTTTGCGAGGCAATAGTTACGTGAACGATTCAGCTATGGCTATATGTCTTTATGAGCTATTCTCCAGCCCATTGTTAAGCTTATTCTGTTTTACCTTTTATTGTTGCATTGTGCATTTTTTCCAGAAGAAATACACAGCTGGCAGACAGAAATGTAAAAGTGCAATCGTACCCAAAGCTTTGCTCTGTTCTGTGTGATAAAAAGAGGAGGAAGACATCTCCATTACAATCTCTGGCTAGCTTCTAGCTCTGATTTCCAGGTTCTGCTGCGTGGCTGCGAGGCTCCAGTTCAGCCAAACCATTAAGATAACTGACAGGCTGCTATCCTGGCTGGGTTACTAATGAAATGTCGATACAGACCACCATCTCCCCTAATCAAATGTTAATTGAGAAAGTGATGGATTGCAGCTGCAAGGCTAGGTGCCTCAGTCTTCGTCTGTGAGTCTCCCTCATTTTTCTCGGCCTGTGTGTGTGTGTGTGGGAGAACAAAAGACTAGAGATTTTACATTATCACATCCTGTCTAAAAGGATCATATTGGTGACTTTGCACATTTAAGCGCAATAAATATTACCAGCATACACATTACGTTACTGACAACCAATTTCCAAAACATGAAACCTTATTTTAGTTTTCCTGTTATTTTGCCAAATCCCTTAATCTTTCAGAATCAAATGTTCAGGTGATACACCAACCTTAAAATTAAATGTTTCGGCTGCTAACAGTTACACACATTGTAGATGGAAAGCGTTTTTAATTTCTTATAAAAGCTGTCTACTGGGTGTTATTATTATTACGCATTAGTCACGCATTATTCAAAAAAAAAAAAAAAAAAANAAAAAAAAAAAAAAAAAAAAATTGAATAATATCTATTTAATTTGAATTGAAGGTTAGTTGCTATTTGACACCATAGTTACCGTAGCTACTGGAGGTTTAACCTCCTTCTGTGTTTTCCTTTCTGACTGAAGAAGCCATTTGGATGGATGGTGAAACGTTTCAGAATTAAAACAGAAGTAAAATCTTGAATCCAGTTGACCTGACTGAGTTTTCATACAACATATCTACCGCTTAGATGACTGAGAATGTTCATCAAAACCAGGTTTTAATGTTACTTCTAAAAAAAAAAAAAAAAAAAAAATCTAGTAGATGTTGTGTTCTCTGTGATTGATTACGTATCTCTGTTTCAAGTCTTGACAAGTTGATTTTTATAGCGAACTGGACTGAACCGAAATCAGTGACATTCTGGAAGGTAGGAAAACAGTCCTAATGTTTACAGTTCCAGTAGCGTGTTTTGGAAAATAGTTAACAGTAATGTAACACACATGTGGGTGGTATTTGTTGGGCTCAAACATGCAGAGCCACCAGTACAGAAACCATACAGTTCTCCTCGTAATGATATTAAACATTTCCTTTTGATATGCTGCTTCCATGCAGGAGGCCGTAACCCAACACTTAACCTCCTGCAAGGCACAAAATCCAGAGGCAGAGTAAGATTCACATAAAAAATGAGACTTAAAAAGTGACCAGACGGGCTGACAGTAAGTCCTCCAGGCAGTGCTTCACCTCCAGATATAATCTTCATGAAAGTTCCCGGTAGGTGTCTGCGCCCTTTAAGACACAAAACAATACCACCACTTCATTCATCTTCCTCCTCATGAGTGCTGCCGCATTAACTTCTGCTGCAGGCACCAAAATAAACTCATTTTTGTGTCTTGCTAGCAGGGATAAAGATGAGTAGCAGAGCACACCGGGGTCATTAGTGGCGAGGAGGAGAAATGGAAAAGGTTAGTAATTCTTGCCTGTGTTAATTGGCTATCAGCATTAATGAGATACACTGGCTGAAAAGAGGAAGGGGGCTATTTAAGCATTGGGAGCGAAATGTCAAGTTCACCTCACCTCTAGAATGGAAATGTCATCTTACTTCAGTGTGTGTGTATATGAGTGATGATGTGTGTGTGTGTGTGTCCTGCCTTGTTTTCATAGCCTGTAGTTTGTGTGTAGACTAATATCTAGTGAGAAATGAAATACCCCGTCTTGTTAACATCGACCTTTAGTCTAATTACTGGAACTGCTAATTACCCCCTGCACACACACACTTGAAACACTTATGAAATACATTATATGTGTCCTACATGTATTGTGGTACTCACATAATTAATAGTTTCACATTTCCAACCACTACATATATTCCAGTTTAACATACAGTATATTGTCATAAATTAGCTGCACGATAATACTTATATCCTTAATACATTACTTTCTCAAAACAGCAAGGAGGGATTCCATTATTTTCAGATATATATCAAAATTAAAGGGCTTTCCTGGTGATTTTGCATGTTTGTGCCCAATAAATACTACCCACATACATTTTATGTTACGTAAAACTGCATTATAGTTTCCTTTTATTTTGTAGAATCTCCTAATCTTTCAAAATAAAATATTCAGGTGATACACCGCTGTAAAATTCAACATTTCACCTGCTAACATTTTCACGATTGCAGAGGTTTTTCCTGGGACTATATTCCCTGGTGGAAGCATATATTTTCTTCTGTGTCGCTCTATGTTTGACCAGTTAAATTAAGTAACTTTGCAAAAAATTAATACTTTCTTGCTGTGATGGATTACCTACTTCAAGCACGTCCTGCTCAGGGCTTTGGTGTTGCATCCTGCAGACTTTTTGGCCTGAAATGAATGTTGCTGAGGACTTTAGTTTGGTCCAGCAAACAGTATGTTGTAGTTCTTCACATAGTCTGTGGGGGGCAGTGACTATTAGCATGTCAGTACTGTATGTATGAGTCTGTGAAGGCATTAAATAGGAGGCATGTGAGTGACATTTCCTTTCCTTTCCTTTCGGGGATCGTTTACAATAGATTTACTCTGACAGCCAGTTTGACAGAAATAAGTCCACACTCTCAGCCTCTTGGCCTTAGAAAAGATGCTGTGATGAAACGGGAGCAAGTCGAGAACTTTGAGACACAATCTGGCAGCTACAGCTCATGGTGGAAACATTGAGAGTGTGTGTGAACAGAGAGAGTGTGTACAGTTTGGCTAGTGCAGGTGTGTGTCGCACGTGTTTGGCACGTCTGTTTTGATTTGTGCTAAACTTTGACCTCTATCAATCACCGTTAAGTTTTCCAGTTTGGACCAGAGCAGCTCTAGTCCTCCCAGTAGCTGACACACACACACACACACACACACACACACACACACACACACACGCACACACCAAGACTAACAGCAAGCCCATAAATCAGCCTCTTCACATTCCTGAAGGACAAAGAGGATAAAATAAAAGCTTTCACTCATATTTATCCCCTCACTTGTCATATCCTTCGTGGTGTAAGAAACATAAATTTGTTTATTTGTTCTGGCTGATTTACCGAGGAACCAAACATAACACTACATGAATCATTTTCATCTTTTATTCTCCCCATGGTGGCTGCCACTGACAGCTCTGTGGGTGCATTGTGGGGAGGTATTAGCAGAGCAAGCTTTTGCTGCCATATACCGGAGAAAGATTTAGTACAACGCACATTATTGTGTACCAGGACTGCGGAGACAGATACGGATTCCGTGGATGGAGGTCTGAATTTAAAGCTGGAGCCGGTCTAATGGGACTGCGATGATTTTTGGAGCATAAAAACTTAACCTTTAAATGCATTGTTCCAAATCTTTTGTGAATTCCTGTAGCAGGCGGTCGCACACGATGACAAAGCTTCTTTACCTGTTTTATTTTATGCCTATTCTCTATAATATTTTTGTCCCTCTGACCTCAGCGACCGAGTCTGTGAATTCTATCTGAAGGGACTATGAAGATTAATTTTTATCACCTCATACTGAATTTAATATAGAGTATAAAGGGCGACACAGCTATTAGGAGTCTTGTAACTAAAAGGAATAGCAATTCGGCACAGTTTTTGTTGGATTTTTCTTGAAATTATCAGCAAGAAATAAGCAGCAGCTTGGTCCAGTTGGACTCAAAATTCTACAAATGCTACTCAGGTTTGATCCCATTATAACCAGTGTGACCAGTGGCACCAAAACCCCTCCAGGCTCGCTCACCTTAAGCCACTCAGAGCAGCAGCTAAACGCCTGGGATGTGATCACCTCAGTAGAAACGGAAAATGTGTGTTCGGAGCAAAAAAAAAAAAAAAAANAAAAAAAAAAAAAAAAAAAGTGGGAGATGATTATTCAATAAATCAGCTAAGGGAGAGGGATGTAGCTGGGGAGTAACTGAGAGGGGAAGAATGGAGAAAAAAATAAAATGTTGAAAGAAGATAGGGGATTCTGCTTTCTATACCCACCTCAGGCTCGTCAAGAATACCTGTCTGAAGGGACACTTTAAGTATCTAAAAATAGNCACCCACCTCCTTCTCCTCCCCCAGCCTCCCGAGACTATCTCAGACAGCATTGGTAATTGGTTCTGAGAGTTTTTGCGCCAGCACTTTTAAATGAATTCTTAATTTGTGAGGCAAACATTTGTGACGCCCCCTGAGGAATGTAGATCTTTGTGTGGGAGCTCTCCCGCCGTCATCGCCGCCTCCAGCTGCCGTCGTGTCATCAAAGGTGAAAGACTGATGCATCAACCAACCAGCCCTCAGGACAGTCAGACAGACAGAAGCAGAGTGTGTGTCAGAGTATTTACAGGCTGTTGATACACTCATTATGTTTACATATACACTTTACTCTGATTTTTGCCTGTACTGCAATTAAGGCAAAAATGCAGAGTAAGTCAAGTACGGTCAAGTTAAGTCAGCTTTATAATCATTACAAATATGCATAGGACATACAGAGAGGTGAAATGTTGCTTCTCCTGGACCAGGATGTAACATATAAGACAGCAAAGCTACTTCCTACTGTATTATTACTTCTATATTACTACTGATAAATATGCAGGTGTCTGATTTACAATATACACAGTAAGTACAAATGTACAGAGCAATATGCAATATACACAATAGACAGTAGATATAGTGTGTACGATATACGCTACAGGCCAGAAGTTTGAGGCCATCCCCAGATTTAGCATGAGCAGACTGTAGCAAGTTCAACCCCCCAAAAAAGTTGGACCACGTTAATGCTCATGCTATTGCTATCTGCAGCCACCCGATCCAAAATGATGTTGGAGAAGGCAGACAGCAGGAACAGAATGTTAAAACACATCAGCAGGGAGTTAGAGCACAACAGGAGTGCTGCACTAATACAGACTGATGCCTTCATTAAAAATCATTTCTGTAGCCATCATGGCTACTTAATGTGCTCTTGTTGACTAATTCTTCTTGAAGGCCAATTAATTGCATTTATTTTATACAAGTTTATCATTTCCTGTGCAATGAATTGGAAAACAAACAGTATATTGATGTTTTTTTTTTTTTTTTTAATCTGGGGGTGGCCTCAAACTTCTGGCCTGTAAATGGATGGAATCAATAGGATACCATCGTTTGCCCAGTATACATGATTTGTTGCTTATCAGCATAATGGGGGAACGTGTGTCAGGCAGGAAAATGCATGTAAAGATTGCTGACTCCGATTATAATACAATGGATTATTTATGCGGTTGAGTAAATCGATTTACAGTTGCATAATCTGGTAGCACAACAATAAAACAACTGCATATCATCATGTCATTACATGGCCACACCACAAATATAATAATTATAAACACCAAGTCATACATTATTATGCTACAGTTTCCTGATGCGACATGGCGACTTTTTGGTACCACTTTCTATTACTTTCATGCTAAACTATTGTTGTTATTAAAGGTTAATATAATGTTTTATAGAGAAATGTCTTCAAAAATAATAACTTTTGTGCTGCCAGGTTGTAAAAAAATCCCTTTGGCTGTCCAAGTTGTGCTCAATTCCTGCCAAAAAAATCTGGATTCAGTCCTCAGTAATGCCTGTCACCTTGTCACATGACGCCTCAAGCCAATCAGCATCAACACCCTGCACATCCTTGGCAGCATCGCTCCAGCAAAGAATTCTCAGAATGCTTGAAGCAAACCGCCAACAAAAGAAATACCTTTGAGTTGAGCGAGATCCAGAAGGAGCTTTCTCAGTTTTGGATTCGGCACCCTCTGAAGAAAGGCTCAGACTCTGGAACAGCAGCTCGCAAACAAACCCTCCTGGCCATGACACGAAGACTCCACCATCCGAAACCCTCCCAGCTGGCAAGGATGTGTCTCAGGCAAAATAGAAGTTCCTCAACTGCCTCCGCAGCTAAGTTTGGCGCTTAAAAATAGCTGCTGGAACTGGATCCCAAGTCATGGCTCGTCTTCTTACGTGCCCTTGACTCTCTGTTCCATGCACAAATGACAAGTACAACCACCATGTACATCTGTCTCTTTTGAAAACACAAGAAAAGGAAAGATCAATAGATTTTAAAGGACCATACCGGCCATTTTGCATGTTTGAACCTAATATATTAAATTTTCATACATGTAACGTAACTGACAATCATTTCCCAAATGATAAAACCGTATTTCAGCTTTCCTGATATTTTGCAAAATCTCTTAATCTTTCAAAATCTAACATTCACCTTAAAAATCGATATTTCACCTGCTAATAGTTAGCCTTATGAAGTTATGGTCATTTAAATTTTTTAATAAACGCAGGTCTTCTTTTGGGACTATATTCCCTGGTGGAGACATACATTCACTCCACACTTTTTATTGCACTTAAATGCTAAAATTATGTAACTTCAGAAAAAAACCTGAATACACATCTTGTTCGCGATGATGGATTACCTATCCCAAGAACATTTCAAGTATCAACAACTTGATTTTTAATAGCGTACCAGAATGAACTGAAACCGTCTGGAAGGTAGGGGGAAAAAAAATTAACTCACCTGTTCCAGTAGTATGCTTTGGCAAATGATTGTCAGTAATATTACAAGTATGAAAATTGAATATACTAGGCTCAAACATGCAAAATGGGTGGTATGGTCCTTTAAGTGGTCAAAATGTCCATTGGGGGGCTTCCCAATATATATTCCTGGAGGAGGATATTCACGAGTCAAAGAGAATATTCATAATGTGGCAACCCTAAAAGTTGGTCTTTATTAAGGGGTATTACTGATTCATAAAGCATAAATAAATTATTTATTAATATTCATGAAGCCGTTAATCAGTTTACATAGATTTGTCATTGTTATACCCTTGTAAACTCTTGAGATATATTAGTTTCTAGTTTTTTTCCCTTCCGTTAAAAGGAAAATGCATGTATAGGATGTGCATCTCAGTCCACAACAAGGCGATGATTTCCTACACTTCCCCGCAACGTTTCTTTCTTCCCCTTTGTCATGGTTGTAAATGGACGCAGCGGGTATAAGGTCTGCTGCTTCCTGCTGCCAATTAGAATCCAGAACAACAAATCTAACAGGAAAAGCCAGGTGTCAGAGCGGCTCGCAGCAGGACTAAGCTGCCGAGAAACCCAGAATATATCTTTCAGCGTGAAGAGGGGAAATGTAACCGTGCTGCATGTATCTGATAATCAGTTTGGGCAAACACACTGCTGTGGGAAGGAACAGATTAAGGAGAATCAAAGAATCCTTTAACCCTTCTGGCAGCTTTTCTGTCTGGATCTGTGTTCATTAGTTTCATGCACACGCACACACGCGCCTGTGCATTGAGACTCCCTGTACATTTGCTAGTA
Source organism: Lucifuga dentata (assembly GCA_014773175.1). Taxonomy (NCBI): domain Eukaryota; kingdom Metazoa; phylum Chordata; class Actinopteri; order Ophidiiformes; family Bythitidae; genus Lucifuga; species Lucifuga dentata. The sequence continues at coordinate 34,098 of VXCM01003754.1, read as the reverse complement.
TGAAATGCTGAGATATTCTTGCTGTATGCGGTGCAGACTCAGAATGATGATTCAACCAACGGATCAACGTCACATTCTGTAAACATTTCTGCCAGTTTCCTGTTCAGTAATTGGTGTTGCTTGGAGCAGAGGGGACAGGTGAGAGGAAAGAAAAAGATACATACATACATATTACATACATATGGTCGAGAGTTGGTATATTGAGAGTATTCAGTTTACTCTTCCTTATAAAATGCCACAGTTTCTAAAATCTTAAAGGACCATACCGGCTATTTTGCATGTTTAAACCCAACATATTACGTTACTGACACCAATTTTCAAAACGTAAACCTGCATTTTATTTTTCCTATTATTTTGCCAAATCCCTTAATCTTTCAAAATCAAATTTCAGGCGATACATCCAACCTAAAATTCAAAGTTTCACCAGCTTGCACTTATGCATGATTGCAGAAGGCACGGTCGTTTTAATTTATCAGTAAAGCCATCTTCTCTAACAAAGACATACATTATCTTCCATGGAGCTCCATGTTGAACGGGTTAAATATAGTTAGTTTGACAAAAAAAAAAAAAAATTAAATAAAAAATAAATAAATAAAAATCTTAAAAGCTGTTGTATTTGCAGTGGAAGCACATTTCAACTCTACAAGCTGATTTTATGGAATGAACTGAAACCAATGACAGACTGGAAGGTAGGAAAAAAATTCTAAAATTTACCACTCCAGGTGTATATTGTGGGAAATGGTTGTCAGTAACATAACATGTATGTGGGTTGTTTATATTTGGCCACGACATGCAAGATTGCTGGTATTGTCCTTTAAGACAGATGCCTCTGGATTTATGTGGAAAAAGTAAATTGTATCTTGCAGTGACATTCAACCTTGAGTTCAATATCGCCCAGGAAGCTTCTCAGACAATCACGTTTGTGTGTGTGATTGGTTAACGCAACTTGTGTTTGTGTTAAGTCGTTGCAGCTGTAAGCGTTTTAGGTATTAATGGAAAAAACTAAACATAATGGGGAGATATGACATCCCAGCCTTACATCCACCTAAAAAACTAGGACAGACATTTATGACAGGCGAGCAGAGTGAGAATTCTCTGGTGTTTTCTGACATATTTTGTTTCTGTTGGAATCGTTTTTAAATGACCTTATTTGTGTGTTTTCAAGTCTGCAGTTGTCATGCATGTTTTATTTGCAGGACCAGACTATAAGAACCGCCTAAAACTTGTACAGTGACGTCTCCAGTAGGCAGAGAGCAAGAGGAGCATCCTCAGATGGGCTTTGTGTCGGCTGCTTATGCTGTATATGAAAAATAAACCTCATAATTTCAGCCTGAAAGCTTCTGCTTTCGGAAGCAGCTGGTGGCAGTTTTGCTTTTCAGGATTCTCCAGTGTAAAGTAAAAGGAAATGGGGGTTGGGAGGACGGATTGCATTGCACTCTGCTTCATTACAGATGAGACTATCTCCAGAAAGTGCAAAGTCTCCTGATGATGGATATTTTTCTGACAGTGATCGATGATTGATTCAGACAGAAATGTTGCAATTAAACATTAAAGGGCACTTTGTGATATTTTCTTTTGTAACAGATGAAAGGCTGAGGCTTTCACAGCAGCATCTTTTCAGCACGGCGTGCTTCTAAAGGGGATGTGAATAGGAAGAATTGCAATCATTTCTCTTTAAGTGTGGAGTGGTAGAAAGGCATTTGCTGCTCTCTCACCACTTTATTTCCCACAATATCACTTTTTAAAGGCAGAGGATTGTACAGCCTGATATACTTCTGGACTTTCCTCCTTTTTTAATAACAGAAGTGCTTATTACAACACATGCACACACACACGCACTCAGATTTCTCATTTTCTCACATAAACCTTTTCCCCAATCTAAACTATAAATCATAAGAAAAAGCGATCTTAGCTAAATCAGGTTTTTTCACACAATGAAGAGTTGGTAAATTTCTATAGATTCTTATTCCTTTCATTCTCTGCAGAAATTTCAAGAATCATGTGGCGTAAGAATCGTGTGGTGTGTTTCAAGTACCCCCAACGCATTTTGAGAACCTAATGCTTTTTGGCAGATTGTATTTGTCTATTATAGTGACAGATGACGATCAAACCCCATTTGATGAGTGTTTAATGAATAAATCCAGACAAATCCAAAGGGTTGGCTGACTTTTTTGTGCTATAAATCAGTCTGGATTCTGTAAGATGTAGCATACAAGGATGCACCTTTTTGATAAGGAGACATCAACAGGATGTGGGCGTGCTGGCTTGTTGGTGGACTTAGAGGACTGAGAGTAAACTAAACTGTCTTTATGAGCCTCTGCTATTGGTTTCTGTGGGTGTTAAAATGCTCATACTTGAGCCCAGTGACATATAACACCATAGAAACAATGCTTAGACGGGAGCAATTAGATGTATTATTCCCCTCACTGTAGTCCTCAAAAGTTCAAGCTGGATAAATAATTGGATGGTGTGGAATCTTCCTAAATAAACAGTGGTGGATGGTGTCCACTCTGCTCATTAGGAGGAGTGACACTGTCGGAAAAGACGACCTGAGACTGCTTTACTTTTAAAGATGGGTAGCTGGTCAGTACAAAAACAAGTTCCTCATTACTGACTGGTTACGAAGCAGCTTGTCCTCTCTGTGCTGGTCTCTAAAAGCTGATGAGACCAGGAAAATTCTGATTATCCCGTCGCTGCTGAAGAGACTTAAGCAAAAAAAAAAGAACAAAGAGTCTGTGGAGTCTGATCTTGCTACTGAAGGCAAATGGAGCTCAAGGCGAGCTGTTTGAGATGAGATCAAACAGGAGACACACTGCCGGATGTGTGTGTTGTTTTAGACAGAAAGGACAGATTAAACTCGACGGCCAGAGACACGAGAGACTCGTGGACAGAAACTGATAAGAGCTCGAAAGAGAGAAAGAAGGAAATGAATTTTGTCAGCTGCACAAACACTTTTCATGTCATCTTTCTACTGGCAGAATGACCTGTTGCTATGGAAACAACATGGACTATATATGAATTAAAAAAATTCACCCTGCCTTGACTGTTGAAACCTAAATTGTCCTACAGTTTTCACCATAGAAAGCCTTAAACAAAAATACTTAATATGGAAGCATCAACAAATCTTTATGCTTTACTGCTTTAAAGGACCAAACTGATGGTTTTGCATGTTTGAGCAACATGGGCACATTTGAGCACAGAAGAAAACATATGTCTCCGCTAACGAATGTATTGCCTGGAGAAGATAGATTTTACAGATAAATTAAAAATGAACATCCCTTTTACATTTAGATGTGTGGTGATGTTGATATTTAAGGTGGGTGTATCTCCTGAACATTTAATTTTGAAAGATTAGGGAATTTGGCAGAATGACATGAAAACCAAAATATGGTTTTATGTTTTGGAAAATTATCAGCAACATAACGTGTATGTGGGTATTGGGCTTATTTATGCAAAAATCACTGGTATGGTCCTTTAATCTTCATGCGCTCTCACTTTTTTCCTTTAAACACACTGACCTATCTTCACCTGGAAACAGTTTTCTGCTGCTTCTCTCCATCAGGAATTAAAGATTTTAATTTCATGCTTAAGAGGAACTTCAGCAGAATTAACGGGAGGATCGTTAACGAACAGCGTCTTCACACTCCAAACCCAAACTTCCCTATCAGGTTGAGGCGGCTACTATACACCAACTTTGATCTTTTCTGTGCTCTCCATCTGAGCCTCACAGTTCAATAATGCCAGCAACTCATCTGAGACCTCTCTCTGCGTCTTCATACTTACCAAAAGTCTTGGTCCAGCCTTAAGCTGCAGCAGTGTGTGTCCTCTGACTGCTGCTCTGACCTTTGCAAAGCACCGTGTTAGAGAGACACGCCAAGTTGCAGGCGGTGTCTCACAGGAGAAAACAACTTGCTCTTAAATTGGCGTGGAACAGTGTGTTCCCACAGCAGCGTATTGAAAGTGTCAAGAATGAGCCACTCTCTTTCCTTCCTGCAGCCTACATCACTACCTAATCCTCTCTCTCTCTCTCTCTCTCTCTCTCTCTCTCTCTCTCTCTCTCTCTGTCTGTCTTCCCTAATTCCTTTTACCAAAACCAATACTGCGTAGCTTCATTTAGAGGTGACTAAATAAACTCCTCTGTGTGCTAAGTGGGTGGGAGTCAGTTATATTAGTAGGAAGACAAATTCTTTATCTGATGACAGATTCTCCCATATACCCTGGAAGATTTCCTTTTAAAAATATTCTAAAAATCCTTAAAAATGTGTATATCTTTTTTTAAAATGTAAATATTTGTCCTTGTTAATGTCTTTTTCTCCTTCTTAGAGAGGCATTGGAGACAAAAGGGATATTGAAATCCACGTCAGCAGTACATTATAAAGTATTTAGTTTAACCCACTGATGAGCCACAATCTGAAACACGATGAGTCATGTTGCAGATTAATTTTCATCTTCCCCAATTTGTCCCAGGATCTCTAGCTAAAGATCTTATTTTTAACTGATAGAAATTATTTCCATACAACTTAAATACTGAGTCAGCAGGGATACAGATTAACAAAGATACACACAATACTTATCACTTATTACTTACTTACTTTGTACAAAATGTATATTGATTTATGTTAACATACAAAAAAACACCCATATGGTCCTTTAAGGCTGGATTTACACTATAAGTCTTGATGCTCAATTGTGATCTTTTGCCTATATCCGATTTACATTTTTTATTTAAGCAGCTCATATCCGATACCTGTATTTACATGGCTTTGAACCTGTAGCAGCAGAATGCAGCTGCGAGGCCATTTCTACGCTTCAATAGATGAGAGAACTGTTTAAAAATATGATCAGCGGGTCAGAAACTTTCAAATGCAGAGAGAAACATCTGATATATTGTGCGAGTGTTTATCTCTCCCATCAGGACACATATTTTCATCGGGCAATCACAGAGGAGAAGCAGATGGAGTTTTGCTGCTGTAAAGGGAGCCTGTTATCACACACTAACACGTCTATTTGACATAAGCAGACATCAGTATTGTCAGGACGGCTCCAGGACGCTCTTAGTTTTCTTATTGTCTCTGCTTTTATTTTCACCTTGTCTGTGTGGGGTATGCGGATGTGTGCTGAGTCCACGTGTGTTTGTTTACAGGCATTCTTAATTAGGGCGTGGTTTCAGTTGTTTGAATTTTCCTCCACCTATCCTTATGCCTCTCTGCTTCCCGCACTTGTGGTCACCTGCTTCTGCTGGCCTATCACCTGTCTGTGTTCCTCCCTGCCTGCTCAGCTGATTCTGATCTGTCAGTTATGTCATTGTATTTAATCGCTTGGGTTTGCACTCCCAGTTTGCCAGACTGTCATGTTGTCATGTTTCCTGTTACTCGCTCCTGGATTAAGTTCTTGTTTTTT
>VXCM01003754.1:0-21775 GCA_014773175.1 Lucifuga dentata | reverse complement strand
GGGGGGGGGGGGGGGGGGGGGGGGGGGGGGGGGGGGGGGGGGGAATGAAATAGCTAGCCTAAATAACACCTGGACTAGCCCAGAATATACCTGAGGCATAAAACAGGGCTAGCCCACTTTAACCCCAGGGCTAGTCTGGGCAGGGGGTATATTTTGGGCTGTTACACCGGCATAGTGCAATTTGAGAACCGCTCATCCAAACTTCACACTACACGTCCTTCGATCCTGAACAATAAACCTGCTGAATTTCAACTTCATACAGTGTCATACCACAGACAGACAGACAGACAGAGATTTCTGGCTTTATAGATAGATACATATAAATATTAACATATTTGAACTTCCTGTGCACAGATACTGTTCGAATAACCCAAAGAAAACCATTGGCATTGAATATAATGTGGGGTTTTGCAGAATTGTCCAATATTGATTTTCTCTTTGGCGTTTCCAGTAGAAGCCAATTATTTTGTTGTACTGAATCTCCAGTGAGTTGACAGATTGTGTTGCTGTATTTGCTCACTGTGTTTTAATTCGGTGTTTATCTGGTGCTGAAGCATGAACATGAACATGAAAACATTTCCACAAACACTGATAACCAATGATAATCCCTCCATCTCTCTCTGTTTAATTACAAACAGGCAGCAGCAGGTAATAAACCTGCAGATTTGTGAGCCTTTTACACAAATGCAAACCATTGTCTTACCTGCGTATGGCCGCCGTTCCTCTTGGCACAGCGCATCTCTGCATGTAAGTAAATATTCACTCACCTGCCAAAGGAAGCCAGCTTCTGGAATGTGATAGGTGGAGAGAGAAAACACGGAAAAAAACAAACCATTAAGCATTCATCTCCTGATCCCAATTTGTCATGATGAAAGGGAGCGGAGGAAGAGAGGGAGTGCCAGAAGCAGACTGTGAAGTGAAAGGGTGAAGGGAAGTGTAAGGGATCCGTTCATCTTGACTAGTGGTGTCAGAAATTGCAGCTGTTGCTCCTAATTACTAAACTGTTGCAGAAAAGGCTGCGAGAAACTTTGAGAAGTCGGAAAGAGGTTTTTTTGTGTGTGAGAATATTTGAAGCGTGGAGCATTAGTCACACAAAGCTCCCTCTATAAAAACAAGTCTGATCCCTTGAAGAAAATATAATTATTCCTCCATCACAGACATCCAGGATTCAACAAAACTATTTATTTTTTTTATTTATTTTTTGTTCCACTTGTAATCCCATTCATATGCTGCATTCGAGTTACCTCGGAAGTCGGATTTTTCCCAGTCGGAAGTTCAAACTTCTGACCTCAAACTGTTCCAGCCAAAAAAAGCACAGCTGAACACCAATAAATACTGTAAAATTAAGTAAACTTAGTAATAAATGCTAACTAAAGTAAAGTNTGAACACCAATAAATACTGTAAAATTAAGTAAACTTAGTAATAAATGCTAACTAAAGTAAAGTTAGATTACAGAACTGTCTGGTTGTGTTGTTTTACAATGATATTAATCACAGTATTAAACATTTGTGCAGAGAAGTAATATTCTGAAATTATTTACACTTACATATCAATGGTAAGCAGTTACACACTATAGATAGTTAACATGACGGTATATTTTGACCTTTTTATTTCAAAAATAGAATGAGAAATGAGAAAAAATACTTTATTTGCCTTTTAGCTGATCGTTTCCATTCACAAAACTCACTTCCACGGCGCTGCCATGTTGAGTGACATCATACTCGTGAAGTTGGAGTAGATAATTTTGGTCCGAGTTTCCCAGTCGGAGCTCTGACTTCAAGTGCCGTTCCAACACAGTACACTGTGAAATGTGACAAGTTGATCTTACTTAAAAAATTCTAGGAAACCGATTGCCTTGAAAAAGGTAAGTAAATATAACTATATAGTCTTAAGTTCAAGTAGACATAAAGTAAGCATAACTTAAGATGAATAGTTATATTTACTTACCTTTTTCAAGGCAATCGGTTTCCTAGAATTTTTTAAAGTAAGATCAGCTTGTCACATTTTACAGTGTAGGAAGTCGGAAAAATCTGAGTTCCGAGGTGTGTGTTTGGAGAAGCTTGTGCTACGTTGTGTGTGTGGTGTTAGTTTTGAATCAGAGAGCTCAGGCTATGGTGATGTGATTATTTGTGATTTTTGTTGAGAGAGAGAGAGAGAGAGAGAGAGAGAGAGAGAGAGAGACTAGCCCAAAGGCAAGTGTGGCCCATTGCTGTGGAAGCAGTGAGGGGTGGTCTTCACCAAGTGTTGGTGGCTGATAAGGTGACACCTCATAGTGCTTTCAGGTGCTCTCTTTCTCTCTATGTTTCCTCATACACACACACACACACACACACACACACACACACGTACACACACTTACACACTTACACAAACTCAGTGTTCCTGCTTATCTCCGAAGAATGAGAGCCCCCTCTCCACCCACACAATCGTTCTGCCTTTCCCTCCTCTTTATCTCCTCAAGTCATTTATTTGGGAGATGGAATCGGAGCAACTCCCACCGCTAACATGCTGTAGCTCCAGAGACGAATGAAAAGAGGAGAACACGGGAGAGGGAAAGAGTGGAGCAGGTGGAAGACAATGGGAGCTTGGTAGGAGAGAAAGGAGGTCAAAGCCATTGGGTGAACAAGGGAAAACAAGGGACTGAAGGGAAGCAGAGGAAGTAAGTCTGGTAAGGAAAGGGATGAGAGAGAGGATACTATCGTCAACTTTCCCTCCGTCATCTTTTCTGCTGTTTAACACCTAGTCTGAATCAGAAAAGGTGAGGCAGCATTCAAGGTAAAAGCAGGGTTACACGGGGATAAGGAGTGACAATAGTGAGATGGAGGGAGAAAGTTTGATAAGAGGAGGAAGAGAGCTATGGGATTAAACTTAATGAAAGAGGGATGAGTGAGTGAAAGGAAAGAAGTTGTAGTGTAATAATGGACTCGCTGGAGAACAACAACACAAGGGATAAGACACCATGGTGAATCTGTGTGTTGGTACACAGGGCAAAGAGGTGGAATTGCTTTGAAAAATGTAATATATCAGATGCTGAAGTTGAGAAAAGTTGGTTTTCTCCAAGGAAATATAACCCAGATTCACATCAGAGCTGGCTGTCATTTTTTCCTGTTTGGTCTCTAGTTTTTGGCAGAAGAATCTCCCTTCGGCCGACTTGTAGCGTGGATGAGATCTCACATCTGTGAGGGTTTGATAGAAGGTTGCAAATATGGGATTAAGGGGAACCCGAGGAAGATTTGAGAAGTTAGCAGATGCTCTTAATTTAGCTGCTGAGTTTGGTTGTATCTCGCTATAAATATCTTGCTTAAAGATGATTCACTCGTGTTAATGTACTAAAGCTCTAATATACTTTAAATTATGAATATGTGGCATCTAACTGTGGAAATTAAATAGCGGATGCCCACAAGTAATGCTACGTTTGTTTTAAACTCAGAATTTCCAACTTCCACCTGGAAAAAGTCAAAGACGATGGCTTCTCAACTCAAAATTCCAACTCGGAAAGCAAGACAAGTCAAGTCACAAGTCAAGACTGACAAGTCCAAGTCAAGTCGCACATCCTAAACCTTGATGTTTGAGTCCTAATGTGCTCTATACTAAATTTGAGAGTAAAACTGTGTATTTTCTGTCTTGTTCTGGCTGCTGATACACTCTGACACCTGGGAATCCTGCTGACAGGAAGTAAAAACATGGATCTGTCCATCCATGTTGTTTGGTCTGATTGGTTGAACATGATCTAGGAAATAAAGAAGCTGATTCACTGCATGCTTTTTAATGGTATAAATTTTAATATGTGGTTTGGGAAAGTAATGAGTCTTTCCAAGTCAAAAATCCGAGTCACCTCTTTTTGATTACATGGGTAACAGATTGACAAATACCATATTGAAAGGACTGATTGACCACAATAAGCAATTTGTTAGCTAGTTTATCAATACCGACTTGTTGCTCTCCTTTTTTTCTTTTTTCTCTCTCTTTCTCTCCTCATCTCCTTTTCCTGACCTTTTCTTTTTTTTGTTTCTCTTTCCATCCATTTTAAAACAGACTAACTGCTGATGTACTGTTGATTATTCAGGGGCTGGACAGTTCAACTTACATTCATCTTTATTATCTATTCATTTATTATTATTGTTTTAAATTGTCAACTGACAATTCACATGCTGATTACTTTATATGTATTTGTTGAGGCCATTGATTGTTCTCTGTTGGTGTGTTTAAAAAAAAAAAAGATAAAATCTCAATAAAACTATTTTTGAAAAAAAAAAATCCAAATCATTGGTATCAAAGTTCAAGTCAAGATGCAAGTAATTTTTCAAATATGTCAAGTCTCAAGACATCAAACTTGTGACTCGAGTCCAAGTCATACAACTCGAGTGCACGCCTCAGGCATGTAGCATATGCAGACATACTAAACATGCTTTGTGTTGGTGGAACTTAATGTGTTGATTCTTTTTTCTAGTTCTTTGATTGGATAAACATGCCTGAGAGTAGACAGGTGTAGCACATGCTGTAGGATTGAGAAGCACAGTTATAAGATCAATTCCTCAAAAAAAAGAAAATAGGTCACAGCTCCCTTTTAGTATAGGGTACGACGGAGTATTAAAACCACATCAGAGAAAAAAAAATAAAAGAAGGATGATTATTTTTATTTTGCTTTCAAGAAAAAAGTCAAAATTTCGAGAATAAAGTCAAAATTTCAAGAATAAAGTCGAAGTATAATTTCGAGAAAAAAGTTGAAATTTTGAGAATAAAGACGATATTTCGAGAATAAAGTCAAAATTTTGATATAGCTAAATCAAACTGCTTCGCATTTAGGCTCTGATTCTACAAGATGCCTTGTGTAGATGAACTCGTGCTTCAGAATCGGCTTTAGTAACAAGGAAATTCTATCTCTTTTAGCACATAAACACAGTTTGATAATAAGTATCAGGACTTTAAAGCGATTGTGGCAAAGATTGTGTCTGTTCAGGAGGAAAAACCACACAAACTTGGAGGAAGTGGCCGCATTCCTGCAGACCGAAACAGCTGGATATGGACAGATGTGAGGGTATCGATGGCTACACCTGCACGCAATACAAAGAGGACATGTTGTATCACAAGACACAATCAGGCAACTGATCAAGTTGTTTGATCCTGTAGGTGTGGAGCTCAGGCTTTACCGCAACAGAGGTCCAAACGCATCAACTTTATTCTCAAAATTTCGACTTTATTTTCGGAATTTTGACTTTAATCGCAAAATTTCAACTTTTTTTCTCAAAAGCAAAATAAAAAAAATATCCTCTTTTTCATTTTTTTTTCTCTGATGTGGCCCTAATACTCTGTCATAATAGAGTCACATGGAAGAACAGAGTTTAATTCCCTGATAGGAAGGACATCTTCATTTGAATTTCCTTTGTGATAAATATTTATCTATCAGGAGATGATATGGCTAATGCAAATCTAATTTCACGCCAACTCTTCGAGATGGAAAATACCTCCAGTACGTTATTGAATTGACTTGTCTTTTAGTTGATTGTCTTTATTTGTCCTTATTTAAAAGCACTATTTCTCTATACTGACACCATATTGTGTCATAATTCTTAACCTCTGTTATTTTGCTTGTCTCGTTTACTTGTTTACTCTTCATTTGCACTTTTTTAATGTAGTTTATTTTAATTATAATGCATCTGTAGTCAGCATGAGTCAAGTGTTTGTACAGTTGGAGCACCAGCTGGAGAGTATGGGCGCTAGAGAGAAGTACTGGGAAGATAAGGGAGAAAAAAAAAAAAAANGAAAAAAAAAAAAAAGCATAAAAATGTTGTTTTTTCATACACATATCTTTAATCTTTAAAGAATAAAAATCCATGAGTTTGTGAAATATTGTTCTGTCACCTTCACACGTTTCTTACTTTCTATCCATCGTCTTGGTTTCCTGACTTCAAAGTGAAAATTTCTTAATGAGCTTGTGTGTGTTTGGGAACTTTGTTGCTCCCTTTGGTGCTTTTCTTTATAACACCATCTTGTCTCTTAAGTGTCTTTCTGGTGCTGCGGCTCCCCTCAGCGAACCACCAGAGAGCCTTTCAGCTCACACCACACAGCTCTTATCAAACAAGCTGCTATAAACCTCTTTTCAGAGTGCTGAATTTGGACTTTAAAGGACCATACTGTCTATGTTGTATGTTTGAGTCAAATATATTCAGTTTTCATACATGTAAAGCATACTGCTGGAACAGTGAATTAAAAATGTTTTTCTTACCTTCCAGACCTCCATTGGTTTCAGTTCATTCTGGTACGCTATTAAAATCAACTTGTTCTTGAAACATTCTTGGGATAGGGAATCCATCATCACAAACAAGACATGTATTCAGGTTTTTTTTCGAAGTTACGTAATTTTATGTAATTTGATCTGAAAATGTTTCCTAGTGGTGCATTCAAGTGCTGTAGTGAAGAACTGGCAACAGGAAGCATTTTCAGGTCACTTCGCACTTTTTATTGCACTTAAACCCTAAAATTATTTACTTTGGAAAAAAAAAGAACCTTGTTCGCGATGATGGATTACTTATCCCAGGAATGTTTCAAGTATCAACAAGTTGATTTTAATAGCGTACCAGAATGAACTGAAACCAATGGTGGTCTGGAAGGTAGGAAAAACATTTTTAATTCACTGTTCCAGTATGGCTCCCCAGCTCTATATAGCACAATAGAGCACATAATGGGTTAGGACTAGGGTAAGGGTTAACACACATTTAATGTGGGTTAGCAGAATATTAAACTGGGGAATTTAGGACCCTGGGGACATAAATACACTCTCTCCAGTAGTATGCTTTGGGAAATGATTGTCAGTAATGTTATGTGTATGAAAATTGAATATATTAGGCTCAAACATGCAAAATGGTCCTTTAAATCCTCTTACTTACTTTTCTCCAGCAGCAGTCATATCAGTGAGCTATTATACAGCCAGAAGGGACGACCGTCCACAATAGGCAAACTAAAACTGAGGGCATACCACAGAATGTAGCACCTATTACAAGGAGAGAAGCACCTCTTCTATAAATATTAGTTTATTGCCTCTATCAGTATTTACGGACCTGGTTGGTTATTCTTTAAAATTCTTTATCTGTTAGAATTTATAAAGGTGGAATTTTGGGGCAGTAGTGTCTAATACTACACATGGAAATTTCCCATCCCTAATTGACAATAATATGGCTACAATACTGAGAATAACTTATTATGATGCAGTTCATTATTAAAATTGAGAGTGCTGTGCTACTTTTGAAGAAATTGACAAAAATATTGAAGATGTCCTATCTTGCAATGTTAAGAAATCAATTTAAAAATTCCTGGATCCACCTGGACCGACCAACCAACAGATGCAGTTGAAAACATAATATTAGTGTAATAATACAGGAAATTAACATATACCATCTTTGTTGACCATTATGCACTTTTAAGAGCGGCTCTGCAGCTCTACAATGCATAAAATATGCAGAGTGTGTAAAATGTGCTGCGTTGTCTCCTGGGAATATTAGATTTAGGTGGATATGCAGGCATTCATAAATACTCTCTTGTTGTCAAGTATCCAGATATTTACAGATAAATTTAGAGTTTTACAGCTACAACAGGCACATCGTTTATATCTTTAAAATGAATTTTCTCATAGGGGAAGTCTTCAATAAATAAATGAATAGATAAAAAAAGAAGCCACCTGCTGAGTTTGCTGCAGGGTTTGCTGAAGCTACACGGCAAACATTTAAATTATTTTTGTGCGCAGTCTAACAATGAATACAGTGAGGACTCCATGACTGCAGACTGAATGTATTTGCTGGAATGCATTCATATATTAAGTCTTTCCTGCTTTATTAGCTTACACCACAGTCTCTGTTTTTCCTGGTCTGTTATCAAGGATTGTTTGTCTTCTGCGAGAATAAGAATTGTTTAATTTATTTGGCCTTTATGAATTAAACATCCACCTAAGCTAAACAACTTTGAGATGTATATGCTTTCAGAATGCACCCACAACACCCAAAGACCATATTTCAATGACAATACTACTACAACAACTACAGTAACCTTATATTTCAAACTCCTGAAAGGTCAAACAATCATTTCGAACATGTGAAGCATTAGCATATTGTTATTTACACATTATTTGCATATTGTTATTTACACATGATTTATCTTTGGGACCTTGAAAGAAATAATGACTTAGTTTATGGTAATCTATACCACTCACATGCAGTCACACACACACGCACACACCATACGTTTTGACTGACAGCATAGAGGTTATGAGTCTAGGTGGGGAAGGAAGTGTGCCTATTTTTTACTCCCGCAGGGTGGAAGGAGGGAATGATGAAAGGAGAGTCGTGTTCCTCTGGGAGGTCAATATCAACATAACCCCGGTTCAGAAAATGACTGGCCTGAGGAGCAGAGGAGTTGTTGAGGGAGCAGCCAGATTGAGTACATGGTAGCAGGGTCCAGTAATGCTGTTCCAAGCCTGAAGGCTCTTGGTCGCTGCCATCATTCCCTGCTCAAGGTCCCCTTTGCGGTTTCATACAGCAGCTGACATGTAATTATAAAAGCTGTTTACAGGTTTGAGGTAAAGACTGAAAAGACTGATAGGTACAGTGTATTTCTAGAGTGAAAAGATGAAACAATAAACTCCTGCGTTTCATTTCTACGCCTGTATCCAGAAGTCGCAGGTATTGTTCTGCTTGCATGCTGCTGGCAAGTACTGTTATCCATCTGCTGAGCCAAGGAAGGTACAGGAAAGTGATCCATTTGAAGGCTGCATGGGACAAACAAATCTGGACCCAAGCATTTCAAAAGAATAAATGATAAGCCCGTATGTGGAGTTGGCAGCTTAAGTCGGCCATGTTTGTTGTAACATCACAGTTGTGTTGTAGTACCACAGTTGGACGCTAGTGGCGCTCTCCAAATGCGGAGTTGCCACTGGTGTAGTGTCTCCTTCTTCTGTTCTGTCTCTCTTCTCTTCCTCTGTGACTGTGGGTCGGATGTGCGTTGGCGCTCTGCTGCAACCATACATTATTTTTATCTTTCATGCATGAAAGAGTATGTATTGGGACCAGCCAGATCCACTCTCTTTATTTTATTTTTGCATTAAATAAATGCAGCTCACAAAATCTCCAACTTCTGACTCGTCTGTTGACTCCGCCGCATCCTATCTGGAGGCTAAGCTAAACTTGGCTAGCACCGCCGGCCCAACACGTCACATTGTGGACTATTTAAGTCAAAAGATCATAAGATCAGAGCCGTATTTTGAGTTGTGCTGTGCGAATGCTTACTGACTGAGTTTGGGATGTTGCAGACGAAAGTTAACAATCATGACGCGATCTTTGGTCATCAATCCAAAGATCTCAGTATGAGTCACGTCCACCGATGGCCAATTTAGTGTTCTTGCAACCAAAGATGGCCTGCAACAAAATTCTGTGTGGCAGTGTCAAAAATTTAGGACAAAAATCTCACAGTTTGACTTTTGCTATGACCAACTGGGACAAATGGATGAAAAGACGACTGTCTACATCGTTTTTTCCTGTTTTATTTGTGCTACATTTCACCAGGAACTCATTGCACACTCTGGCGTGCATCAAACGTGATGATTCTCCCATGCAATGAACTTCTAACGTGGCTGTTACAGCAGTTTGCAGGAAGTACGAGTCAGACCGAGCGGCACATCCAGATTATAGAAACCAATGACATCACAGAAACCAATCAATCTTGTATTCAGCGTTTTGGGAATGAAGTTTTCCAGTGTGTCCAGTCCTTCCATAACACATACGTCACGCTTGAAAAACACACAGAACATACTAGATATTACTTTAATCAAAGAATTTATTGCATAAGCAGACTGGGTGTTATATAAATACGAATTGAAATGGAAGGTTAGGAAATGATGTTAGACTTTACATTTATTAGCGCAAGTTCAACATAGTGAATGCATTTACTGCTCATGCTATTGTGATGCATGATCTGTTAGCATTAATCAATCTGCAGTCGGCTAATTACCTTATCACATGGGTTTGTTATCAGGGGTTGGCAAGTTGCAGTGACTGAGGTGTGAGCTAAGCTAAGATATGCTAAACTAAGCTAAGATAAACTAAGCTACAAATAAGCTAAGACTAGTTAGTTTCCCCTCTTTTGACTGCTTTTCTTGACTGTCTTTGGCGTGGGCTATGACCAAAAGTAGGTGATTTTGGAATTGAATGATCAAGTCAAAGCAACAGTTGTTAAATTTATTCTCTTCCCCTTTAGGAATGCAACAATTTATTATTATAACATGAACAAGTTAAAATCATAGAGGAAATCTGCTTTTTTTTCCCCTTATAGAAAGATTTCAAGAAAGTTTCCTGTCCACAGAGATAAGCCTGTTTTATCTGCTTTCTAATGCAAAAAAAAAAAAAAAAAAAAAAAAATCTTCAAGCTTTGTTGCCCGCAGTCAAAATGTAATTTTAAATTACATGCCAAAGTGAAAATCACTTAGTTCATCCAGAATGAGAAAAGTAATGAAAGAACATGACATTCTTGCAAAAGCCTCAATGAATCAAGTTCAGGTTTTACAGCTGCAGAAAAAAAAAAATCATATGGTGTGCTTTAGATCTGAGCTGTGTGTTAGAATGTACTATATGTTCTTTCCTTCTCTTTATCACACATACACACACATACACACCGAGATGATGCAACACATGTTGATGCCGTGCAGCAGGAAGCTTTATGTCTGAATGTTGTGGTTAAATGTCTCCCAGTATGACTCCCTTGTGTTGTACTGAGTCTCACTACAGCCATGACCATAAAGTGATGGTATCTGCTGCATTTATATATATATATATATCTGCCCTAAATGTCTTTAATACTGATTTTTATGGCCCTTAATGTATGTCAACCATCCAGGATATTGATCAGGCTGATCCAGAAAGAGCTACAGCCCGCTGTGGCCGCTCCCATCGATCAGCAACAGCAGCAACACACACAAATATGTCTGTAAATGTCAACTAGTAATCAGTCTGGATCTCTGAAGGCTGTTTATGCACGAGTGTGTGAGTATGTGCGAAGATGTACAAACATTAATTTCCATAAAACTGCATGTTCATGTGTGAAAAATTCCAATTATTTACCGAGTACTTTCTCCCAGAATGTTTTTCTCTTTATGCATGTGTATATACCTGTGAAATGCAAATGTTATTTTTTTAATGTTTGACTTTGTTTGAGTGCGTGTGTGTAAGGTTTCCATGAATTCATGAATTCAGAATTAATGCTGGAGGCTACCCACCCCCGACGCCTTCAAGTTACCGTGCAGCTCTCTCACGCTGTTTATTGGGAGCCATGCTTGATCTGAGATAACAGGCTGTTATCTCATCTTTTTGACTGAAATATATCAGCCACAGACAAATACATGGAAAATCCACATCAGATAAATACATCAGTAACTCCACATTATCACTGAAGTACAATTACAAACATTTGACTTTAATTTTAACTGCTTTTCTTTTAAAAGATACGCACGAATACACGATCGATGTTTCTCGTGATGCCTTCACATCATGAATGAAACACTTTCACCACATTCAAAACCACAACCAGACCCCCAAACTTGCCCAAAGCCACTTTTAAAATGTAATCCCTGTTACATCATTAAGGACGCGACTACACCAAGACACGAGAATTATGACACCTGCTGCTGCCATGCCGATATTTGGAGCTGTTTTTATAGGAGATTCTATACCACTGCAGCAAAATACAGTATAATCTGATTGATGAATCATTTATTTGATATAACTTGTTTTACTAAAAAGAGTCTGAGAGTAAGGAATTCAAGATTCTATACCCCCATTTTAACCAGGATATCTTCTTATGATAGCAATATTAGACAAGCAATTGAAACGCTTAAGTTCTTGTGAATAAGTGAAGCAGTTATTCGTTAACGTTATTCGTTAATGTCTTCATCAGTCATCCAGTGGCTCTTGCTGTTTGGGGTGCGAAGGGCCTAAGTCATGATCAGAATTTTATATATAGTTTTATCTTACATACAAACTACAGTCTGTGTTTCCAGGTAAACTTGTGTTCAGTTTAAACCATAAAATTAAGGCAAGGCAGGTTTATTTATATAGTACACCTCAGCAACAAGGCATTCAAAGTGCTTTACATACAAAGTGCAAAAGAAACACTTCAAAAAGACATTTAAATACAATTAAAAACAGTCATTAAAAAGTCAAGAAAATACAAAAAATAAAAAACAAGCTAAAATAGAATGACAGATATAAAATACAAAAATAAAAGTTGCATTGCGGTTTGAGAGATGAGTAATTAAGATGAAAGATTCCACAATTTGTGTTTCCAGGTATGAATTACATCATCTAAACAAAAAGAGGACGAAGAATTTTAGCATATATTCTAATTATACTAACATGTGCTTAGCATATTATACTATATTATAACAACACATTTACCCTGTTTTTCAACAAAATATTACCCCATTATTCCTCTTTAAAGCTTTGAGTCTGTTGTCCATTACTATTAATAGATTATTATAGTATTTATATGAATAAAACCCCCATTATCATTACCATGTTATTTCTGAGATATTATGTCCCTCACTGTTACACTCATTATTATTATCCTGTTTGTACCATGATATGATCCCATTCTTACTTTGTTATTATGAACTGTCATGTCAAGACTTTTAGGATGTAGTTAACAATTTCATTAAACACATTATTTAACTATATTATTTGGAGGATAAGGTAATTATCAGATATTGTGACTATTCGGACAACTCCATTTTGGTTGGAAAAAGTAAAACTTAAATCTTTGATTTTGAGTTGATGACATGTTCCGTATGATGCTGCTTCCACCACAGAGAATTGACTCCTAGACGAGTGTGACATTACCCACATTCCTCTGTTTTCCATGTAGAAAGCAACTGGTGCAACATTTCCTCACAAATTTCATCAAACAGCTCGTCAGGATGAATGACAAGTGTTAGTGTGTGAAGTTGCCTAAGTGAGGAGGCGGATGGCAGTGATTTTAACAAGGTGCTTCAAGGCAAAACACAGCATATTGGATCTTTAAACACAGAATGTGAACATTAAAATTCATCCTGAGCTATCATATGCTACATTTATATGCATTGTTTTTTAAAATAACTATTAATTTTAAGCAGTATAATAGACTGTCTTCCATCTGTCTTCCTGACACATGCAGTTGTTTCATTATAGCTGTCCGTTGAGATGAAATTAACATTATAATTAAAGTGATTTAAAAGATAAGAGATCACAAACTGTTTCCTCCTCAGATATGTCAGGAAATGATTCACAGCAAGAATACAAAGCCGAGAAGTCAAAGCAACGCTTAAAGCAGCATTTCTCTTTCATGTCACATTCTCACTAAGTTCACAGTCTGAGAAAAAGACTCAATTTTTGATTCTCATTATCTATAATTGGAAAACAAATAAAAGCAATCATAATGTTTCATGGATGGCACAAAAACATCGTCTGGCTCCAGTCTGGTGAGGTTCTCGCCACACTGTGCATCAATAGTTACAATTGCTTCAGGAGTTCAGGCGCACATAAACAAGCAATCACTGGCTGTGTGTTCTTAGGTAATTTCTGCTGAAGCCATTTGCAGAAGCCATTTGTCTCGTTAGAAAAGCCACAGAGAGCTGAGCCGGTGAGGGAGCGAGCGGGGGAAGGGCAGCTAGCCAGGAAACGCTGCTGCCCGACTCAAAGTGGGAGGTATGATTAACGCAATTCAAATATAGCCCAAATTAGCATCAAGTCAATGATTATTTTCACTTTCAGTGTTTTTTTTTGTTTTTTGTTTTTTTTTGTCGAGTTAATTAATTATTTAGTCTGCAAAATGTGAAGTTTCCAGAGCCCAGTTTGCTTTGTTTTGCATTTTTATTTCATAAATGAGTAAAATGATTACTTGACTATTAAATATTAGCTTTTTTTTCTGTCAATTGAATCATCCATTAATCAACTCATTGTGAAATCACTAATCATGAAACACATCCTGA
This sequence comes from Lucifuga dentata, assembly GCA_014773175.1. Lineage (NCBI taxonomy): Eukaryota > Metazoa > Chordata > Actinopteri > Ophidiiformes > Bythitidae > Lucifuga > Lucifuga dentata. The sequence goes on along the minus strand of VXCM01003754.1, from coordinate 7,772 downwards.
GTTGAGGGTTTTAAAGGACCATACCGGCTATTTTGAATGTTTGAGCCAAATATATTCAATTTTCATACATGTAACGTTACTGACAATCATTTCCCAAAACATACTACTGGAACGGTGAATTAAAAATGTTTTTCCTACCTTCCAGACTGTACTACTACTATGGTACTACGACTATAAGACTTTCAGATAGGTAATCCATTATTGTGAACAACACGTTTATTCAGGGGGTTTTTTCCCAAAGTTTAATAATTTTAGTGTTTAAGTGCAATAAAAAACGTGGAGTGAATGTATGTCTCCACCGGGGAATATAGTCCCAAAAAACAGACCTGCATTTATCAAAAAATTTTAACGACCCTGACTTCATAATTTTGCAAAACTATTAGTAGGTGAACCATCGATTTTCAAAGTGGGTGTATTGCTTGAATATTTGATTTTGAAAAATTAAGAGATTTTGTAAAATATGAGGAAAGCTGAAATACAGTTTTATCCTTTGGGAAATGATTGTCAGTAATGTAATACGTAGGAAAATTGAATATATTAGGCTCAAACATGCAAAATGGATGGTATGGTCCTTTAACCTGTTGAACACACATCTCAGGCCACTTACAAAGCCACAGTGTTAGTTACCTGCTGAGATTTGGTGGTTAGATACCAAATTAACCAAGCTGATTTTGTGGGTGTTGTCAAGTGCCTCGCACCGATTTTTAATTAAGACTTGCAACAACCATTAGTTTGTGCACTGCATCACTGGGGAAAATGACTAATCTTCAGATTTTATTAATAGGTCTCATTTAATGAAATGCAGGGACAAAATGACATGTGTTCATAGTCTACTCATGGCTTTCTCTGTCAGGTCTGTAGGGGAATTTAAGAATATCCCATTTAATGGAAATGGAATTACAGTACCTTTTAGCTTTCATGTTCTCTCTGTGCATGGCTCATTTCATTTAACTGGCTCTCGCTGATGAAATGGCTTGGAAAATTGTTTTTTTTTTTTTTTTTTTNTTTTTTTTTTTTTTTTTTTTTATCCTATACAGAGAACAAAACTCACCAGAACTAAAAGTCAAACAGAAAGAAATTCAAAAGTTTCTTCCTCCAAACGCGTCTCAGAGGAAGAAACCAAGTCACTTCAAATATGCAAACTTCATTCTGTTTTTGGCACAAAGGTACAGAGAGCAATTTCGTGTGAGATAATACGCAAAATGGAGAAACTAAGTTAATGAAATTTGCTCAAGGCCACAGCAATTCTAGATTATGAAGTACAATCTGTCTGCAATAACATTTCTTCATATTTAAACAGATCTGTCTTCTGTCTGCTGTAAATCTGTCAGACCTGTACTGATGGAGTCATTCTTTTGTTGTTCTTTTTTTGCCTCCTTCACCTCTCCATTCTGTCGCATCCAGTGGCAACTCGTGGCAAGCTTTTCTCCGAACCAATTAAAAGATTACATACATGAGTAGGCAAAAGCTTTGCTGCCAGTTGCACGCAGAATCAAGAACAAAACATAAAATTAAGTTGGTTTTATTATCTAAAACAACATGGAATTACTCAGTCTTTTCCAAGTAGGTCCCTGCTCTCTGCCGTCCTTGTTTACTCGGCTCGGTGTTGACCTAAATGGATTTCCAAATCAATTAACTTTGAGCAACAGGATGAAGTCTGAGGTGCAGCAAAACCAGAAGCATCGATGATGAGAGGCAGACAGGCAATTTACCAGCTGTGTGGAATTAACTTATAGTGTAACGTTTGGAAGGGGAATAAGTCCATTTGGATTTTCTATTAAACCAAGGTACAGGGGTCACACCTTGGAAACAATAATGACTCTCTCTATATGCACACAATAATAATTTACTAGTTAGTCAATCAAGACGTTTATATCCTGCTCACAAATATCAGGAAAGGCAGGAATAATAAACAGAGCACTGATACGTTGAACTTGAAACCAAATAATCTTTCGGGTGATACGACCACCTTAAAATTCAGTGTTTCGCCTGCTAATGTGTTGCATTTTAAGGTGGGTGTATCATCTGAACATTTGATTTGGAAAGATTAGGGAATGTGGCAAAATAACATGAAAACTAAAATATGTTTTAGCTTGGAAAGTGGTTGGCAGTAACACAACTCGGATACTTATTTATTGGGCTCAAACATTACTTTATTTATTGTGACATTAATAAACCGTCTAATTAGCTTAAATACATATCAGCTAATGTCTAACATTTTCTTCTGATTGGTTAGCTCTCATTTGCTTTTGCTTTGTTTCGAGGATCTTAATTATTATTGTGGCACTTAGAGTTTGTTTTTTTTAATAAACAATTCAAATTGATGAAGTAGCTGGTGTGTGATGTGCTTTTTGCTAATGCAAGCGGCTGGATATTTATTCAAAGGGAAAAACATCATATACAATATATGATAAAGGCAAGCAAATGAAGAAAAATGCAAACTATATGCACTCACGCACTTGCCATCTATTTTTATCCTGTATTCTAACACATTCAGCACACAATGTGACCACCTACACATTCACAGGACGCATAATCTGTACACATAAAGTCATGATTTAAAGCATTTTGGTGATATATAGCAGCCCTTCTTACAGCCTCTCATTAGCCTGTGACAAATATTGTTGGGGAAGTGCCTGTGTAAGTGTTTAGGTGGGGTGATTTGTTAAAGGAAATTGATTTTTGCCTGGGATTTATCAGAGGTGCTGACACCATGGAGCGTTTAATATATGAAGTATTCATAAAAAGGATTGACATAACAAATGCATGATTATCTTTTGAAATTAGTTGCAGCAGTTAGTCCTCATCCTATCATTAACATTTAAGATCATCTAAAGTCTGTATCTGTTAGAGTGCAATTAGCTAGTGCCAAAACATCATCCCTGGTCAGAGCTAGACCATAAAAACAACTTCATTTTGCTCAAAATTGTGAACAAAAATGGCCACAACCCAACTTTTCATGCAGCGTATTTGAGACATCATAAATGAGGAGAGCGTCTGCCCTCCTCGATTAGATCTTCCTCGTTGTCGCTGTCACTGCACTGCTGACGCCATTTGACAAAAGTCGACGTTGCTGCTGCTTTGATTTTTTTGAAGGTATTGCATTTTGGAAGGTGTAGTATTCGTTGAGGATGTGCACAACCGACGCTTCAAATTCAGGATATGCATGGAGCCGAGATTAATAATTAAGTGCAATCTGAGTTTAGGAATAATGTTGTCATCAACCTTCACCACCGTCCAGTTTATTAAACCAATGAACCAAATCATTTCTGTAAAACAAGGACATGATTCCAGCACCTGCTAAATATAATGCAATCCAATGCAATATTCATCCATCCATTAAATAATATTATTATGGTTATACAAGCTTCTTTTATGGTATAATAATAGTTTTTTTGTGAGACTGTCAGAGATAATTTTAAGGTGATTTCGTATTTATTGATTTATATTACTGCATGTTGTAGGGCCAAACACTATAATGCAATAACCATGTAGCACCACCAAAATCAACTGTCTCATAGCTAAAATATAATTAAAAATATTACAAAATTACTGCAAGTGCATTGTTTTATATCTACAGGTATTCACATGTTGTACTTTCTCTCTGTATGCTCAGGCACATATGGCAGTTACAGATACAAACACATACCAAATACATAATAAATATTTTATTATAGATATGATAAGATTGGCATTCAAAAGAACAGTGAACAAATAGTAAGTTTATGAGGTGACATATGGTATCCGTATGCACACACACACACAGCCCCATAAATGTTCCAATAAAAGGCAGCGCGTCGGGTACAGCCACAGGTTATCCCTCCGGTGACATTATTGTTGGTCAAATAGAAAAACCTTTTTTATGCATGACGATTATATTACCGAAACCTTCTGAGGGTCAACACGAAGGAAATTGCTGCCTTTTCTCCCTTCATCGTTCCTTCCTCCTTTTTCTTCTTCTCATTAATTTCAGCTGCAGGTAAGAGAACCTGTGCAAAAGCAAAGTTTGTTCTGTATTAATCAATGAAGTCGGCCGTTCTTCGTCTGACATTGTCACATCTATTTCACATGAACGTCTCGCCATAAATGGATGCAAGGACAAACTGGCTCTGCCTCGCACTTTGAGCGAGTGGATGTAAAGCTATACATATGTGTGAGAGCGTGGAGGGCGCATCAGCTAGCGTAGCATGGCAGGTCATTAACTGAACCAGTCAAACATGCATCCGGGTTCTGCTGCTCTGACCTGGTTTGGCAGAGCAGCAGACAGGAGTGTTATCACATACTCCATTGCACAACCTTACAAGGACCATCTGGGAACTGTGTGTGTGTGTGTGTGTGCGTTTAGCTACAGGCTTGGTTGGTTTGTGATTGTATGCAGGAAAGGGCAGGGTTGGAGTGTGAGTCTCGACCTTGGCAGGTCTGAGATAACCTTCATTATAAACACGCTTTTGTGTTTGCGGAGCGTGTTCCCTCTCCACCTCTTTATGACCTACACGTGTGTGAATAATGTGGAGGAAAAGCTGTCATGGGGTTTGTGTGACTACAGATGAAGAGGTCTGGCTTTTGTTTCGTAGTTTCAGCCCTTCAGCCACACATCTGTCACACGAATGTGACAACTGAATCATCGTCCTTTCAAAGATGAGTTTAGAATTGCAAAGGCTCTGGTAATTTTGATTTTTTTTGAGGATCATATTTTTTAAATCCTACTCTTTGTTAAAACTGTGGGTTTGTGGCCTGTGGTGACTCGATGTGAACTTGTGATCTTCATTTGTACATGCTCATGGACTTTACAAGACCATGGGATGTCATATGTGTCATGATGGGAGTCAACATGATGCACTCTTGACGTGGTTTTGTTCCTGTGTGGGGTCTAAAGTGATCTAAAATCCCATAATCCTTTGCCAAATTGGCTATAATCAATAAAAGCAGATCAAAACAATGAGCAAAATGGTAGATGGAATGCAGCAGATGATAATATCTAAATAAAGAAAATATCTGGCTAAATCTGCACATTAAAATGTTTTTGCTGAGATATTAGTATATTATGCAATGACATGTTCCATGCAAATACCGTAAATGCTGTATTAGTGGGCGGGGCCTTTATTTCCTCAACTGTGGAGAGAATCTGGCCATTATAGGAGACAGGCTTTTATAAAAGACAGGCCTTTATTTCCAATTTTGCCGATGGACAAACTCATAACTGTATAAAAACACACACTGCCACAAGGAGAAGACATGAGTGTGAACACGCCTCCAGACAGCTTTTAGTAAGGTTCATTTTCATCCACTTTTGATGACAGCGTTGAACCCGGTCATGCCTTCTGGCTGGAGGGATGACTTCTGGAGAGCTTTTTAAGTGGTTTAAACATGGCTGCTGTCATCTGTTTCCTGAGCCAATAAAAGACAAACACCAAACCCGGCCTTTATTAGATACCGGCCTAATTTACGGTAGGTAAAAAATTTGGTTTTATTATATGAACCTAAGGTTAGCTTGTTAGCTAGCTACATGAAATGACTAGCTAAAAGCCTCTTGGCAGCCTGCAAGCGACAACAGGCATTTTGATTTATGGACGATGACAAAACTGTCCCAGGTGAGCCGTGTGAGCGTGGGGTCAGACGGCCCACAGGACCACGTTTGCTTATGTCATCAAAGTCTGGACTTGGAGGACTTTAAGGGCTCAGACAATTTGATATGAGGAAATTATTCAGCTTTTAAACTTGCGTGAATGATTGTAGCACAAAGATGTGACTTGCTGAAATCCTTTTGTAATCATGTTAAATCAAATCCTATTCTTACCCAGCTCGGCTCGTCTTACCTGAAGCAGTTTGTGACCTTCATTCATGTTTATTGAAAGATGAATAAGAACAAAGAAACAGAGTGGGAAAGGAGGAAAATGGTAAAAAAAAAAAAAAAAAANAAAAAAAAAAAAAAAAAGAAAGACATAAAGGAGAAGAGAAGCTGTAGAGATGAAAGGATGTTAAACTCATTTCTCTCTGCCTTCGCTATGACTAAGCAGGACTTTGAAGATGTGGCGTTAATCTTAACATTCAGAATAAAACGGCCACATAAAATGACAGAGTTTGGCTACAGTAAAGACAAGACAGTGAAAAATTCTTAAGCGGCAATAAACTTTGCAGTGCAGAACAGGTTCATTTAAGGAAACGTTGTTTTTAAAAGAAATTTCACCTCATTTGTCTGGGAGCAGAGCTTTCACTTTATCGAGCAATGACCTCTAAACACAATATAATTTGATGCTGATTCAGGTACTTAAGTTTTTACTGTTATTTGCTCCTTATTGCTGTGAAAACACAACAAAAACAAATGATAGTTTCAGAGGAAATGGATAGTTTTTCAGTTTCTTCTATATTGAGGCTAAAAATGACCAAAAACCAACTAAAAGTAAATCTAAGTTCCTTTGGCAAATAGGTTGAATCAGTATTTTTAGGGGTCCAAGCGTGAAATGCTGGGAACCCTCTTGAAATTTCTCGGATTATTATTTCTTTTTTTTTATTCTTCTTCTTCTTCTCCACTAAAAGTATCTGGGCAGCAAAAACTGTAAAAGCTGCAGCTACGAAACTTGGCATGTAGCTTAGAAAACTTCGCTACTCAGGCGTCAAAATGTAAACCAATCGGCCTCAAGGCGCTATAATAAGAACTTCAAAATTTTGGCATATATTGGTCTATAACTTTTGAACTGTAAGACCTAGAAGCAAAATTCTTTTTTCCTTGGGTGCATATGCCTCTAACCATATAGGCCATGCCCATTTCCACCTCACTAGATTTTCCGCCATTTTGAATTGTTTCCGAAACAGTTTTTTTCGTATCTCCTCCTACAGTTTTAGCTTAATCATCACCAAAATTTGCATGTAGCATGTCTGGACCAAGCCAGAAAAAAAGTACCATTTTAGATTTTTGATATTCGTTGTCGTTTTGCTATAATTGGCTGACAAATTTGTAGGCGTGGCTAACTTTACAACATCTGCTATAAAATTTGGTATATCTCCTGAAAGAATTAGTCTACTGCAACCAAACTTGGTAAACATGTTCACTAAACAAATCTGCAAAAAAAAAAAAAAAAAAAAGTCATCAACCGACCTGATGGGGGCGCCGTAACACCCACAGTAAACTTTCATCAATAACTTCTGAACCGTAGAATCAAAATTCATTTTTCTCTATATTTCTTGGGCTAAGACACATCTATCCATTTAAGCCACACCCATTTTCAATTCGTAGTTTGTCTGCCATTTTGAATTTTTTTTGTAAATTCTGATTTAAGAACTTTTTTTTTTCTAAAATACTGTAAAAGCTACAGCAACGAAACGTAACAGATTGTTCAACATCTCACCCACTACTCAGGGAAATTAAATTACACGGATTGGCCTGAAGGTGGCGCTGTAATAAGCACATTTACATTTTGGCCTATANATTAAATTACACGGATTGGCCTGAAGGTGGCGCTGTAATAAGCACATTTACATTTTGGCCTATAACTGTCAGTCATAGGATCAAAATTATTTTTTTCCTGCATTCCTTGGTTCTGTATGCATCCATCGGTGTAGTCCAACCTCTTCCCCAACTACATTATCTGCCATTTTGATTTTTGTCCAAAACTGTTTTTTTGTTACTCTTCCTATAATTTTGATTCAATAGACAAGCTTTATGTCTAAACCAAGCCAGAAAAAAGTTACTTCTTCATTTTTTGACCTTCTGTATGATTTTGTGACAATAGACTGCCAAATTTTAGTGGGCGTGGCTTATTCGACAAAAACTT
>VXCM01003751.1:35364-52127 GCA_014773175.1 Lucifuga dentata | reverse complement strand
ATAAAAGTCATTTGATTGACATTTCTTTTCTGTTGTCTTTATATGCACATTTGGCATTGGAAAATAATGGAAAGTCATCAAGTTAAATGACTTTAATATTGCTGTAGTTGGATTATGTTACTGATTGCATTTTTTAATAGGTAATTAGCACTGGATTACATTTTTAAATTAACTTTCTGAACCCTGGTTACTGGATCCGCATGCTGATTGATGTAAAGTAATGCCTGTAACAATATTCCTATAAATGTTCATTTATAAAGAGATGAACTGCTATTTATGATGTGNCCCAAAAGAAAAAAAAAATCTCACTCCAGAGTATTCCAAAAAAGTTGGCACCACTGTTGTATACATAGTAGTTATTCGTTTTTACATGAACATAACAAATATGTTTGGCAAGGATCCCTGAGTCCCAGATTATGTATTGAGGAAGTACTTCAAATGGCACAATTAAACTTTACTGAAGAATCGTGAATGAAGTCTGTAAATATAAAATGCAATGGAAAATATAGTAAAATTAAATGATCTGCATTCATCATTTTATCTTAAGTGAAGTTAAAAGTGAGGTAGCTGATCAAGGAGAACAACAATGAGAATAATGCTGCATTCTTCGACAGACCTCAGAACTCGGATTTTTCCGAATTTCTACTTGGAAAAATGCGTTGGAACGGCTTTTGAAATCGGAGTTCTGACTGGGAAACTCAGACCAAAATTATCTAGAGTATGACGTCACTCAACATGGCGCGAGCTTTATGAATGGAAATGATCAGCTAACAAGCCAATAAAGTATTTTTTCTTACGTGACATTGAAAGAAAAAGGTCAAAATATATCACCAAGTTAACTATCTACAGTGTATAATAACTGTTTGCCATTGATATGTAAGTGTAAATAATTTCAGGATATTACTTCTCTGCTCAAATATTTAATATTGTGATTAATATCATTGTAAAACAACACAACCAAACAGTCCTGTAGTCTAACTTTACTTTAGTTAGCATTTATTATTAAGTTTATTTAATCTTACAGTATTTATTGGGGTTCAGCCATGCTTTTTGTTTACATTTAGCTGGAAGATCATGTGATCACTGGCATTTGTTTGTTTGTTTGTTAGCAGGATATCTCAAAAAGTTATGTACAAATTTGAATAGAATTTGGGGATTATTTAGAGAATGTAGAGAGGAAGAAGTGATTCAATTTTGGAGGTGATCTGAATCATATTCTGGATCCAGAAGAAATTTTAAGCCTATAAAAACAATGTGAATGGGTCAATTTTAATCAAATTCAGCTTTGGTGGCTCATATTTGAACAAAAATGATCTGATTATTTTGTTGGTGATCCAGGGTGGGAAGATTTTTTTTTAAATTATTATTATTTTTTTTATTGGGGATTTAGTTGGCCGTTGCGGGGGTATGTGCTCTTGGACTCCATTCTTGTTGGTTTTATTATTGAGTGAGATATGTATGTGGATCGTTTTTCCTGCACAGGGAGCAACACTGGAATCGGGAAGGCCACGTCTCTGGATCTGGCCAGAAGAGGAGCCCGGGTCATCCTGNGCAACACTGGAATCGGGAAGGCCACGTCTCTGGATCTGGCCAGAAGAGGAGCCCGGGTCATCCTGGCCTGCCGCAGCAAGGAGAAAGCTGAGGCTGCTGCTTTTGACATCCGGAGAGTAAGAACCAAATATAATTCAGATGATTAGAGAGGCTGGAACAAAGGATATATTGTTTGATATACTGTAAATTGAACTTTGCCGGGCACAGTTGAGATAGGTTTGTCTGTGATCCATCAGCAGCAGTACTGGTCATCAGATGCATAATTCTATATTTAAAGGACCATACCAGCGATTGTGCATGTTTGAGACCAATATTTACAACCCTCGTACATGTTATGAGGGTAACATATACGAGGATTGTAAATTCCTGACAATGAATTTACGAAATATAAAACCGTATTTTAGTTTTCCTATTATATATATATATTTTTTTTAATTTTTTTTTAATCCCCTAATCTTTCAAAATCAAATGTTCAGGTGATACACTCACCTTAAAATTCATTTCTGCACGATTGTAGAAGGCATGGTCGTTTTAATTTCTCGATAAAAACCATCTTCTCCTGGAACTATATTTCCTGGCGGAGAAATATATCATCTTCCATGCAGCTCCATGCTGGATCAGTTAAATAAAGTTACATCAGCAAAAAACCTAATAGACATCTTGTTCACTGTGATGGATTATTTATCTCAAGCACGGTTCAAGTCTCTGCAAATTGATTTTAACAGCACGTGAGGAAGTCTGAAAGGTAGAAGAAACAATTCTAAAATTTACCTCAAAAGTAGTTTAATTTGGGAAATTGTTGTCAGTAACGTTAACATGTATATGGATTATATATATTGGGCTCAAACATGCACGATCACGATATGATCTTTTAAGATCAGCATTAAAGGACAATACCGGCGAGTTTGTACGGTTTGAACTAAATATATACAACCTGCATACAACTTGCATTACTGACAACCATTTCCTGAATTATACTACTTTAGCTGTAAATTTTAGAATTGTTTTTCCTACCTTCCAGGTTCCTTTAATGCACTCATTAAGTTTTCAGCATATATTTGAAAGAACGTCTAATTTTTCTTAATGCAATAATGTAATTTAAAACACATAATCCTACCAAAATTTTCCAGAATTGAACTGAATTGAATCAAATCGGAGCTTTGAAAATCCAATCGAATCGGCAGACCAGAATTGATTTCCAGCCCTAATGGACACAAATGTTTCTTTTTTGTCATATTCCTTTAATAAACAGTATTTCGTAGTGAAATTTCATATGTATAAAATCAGTGTTTGCAGTGAAAAAAAATACAACAGTTTCTTTCATCAGTATCATTGAGTTCTGCAGCAGGAAGTGCATGATAAATCCAGGCTCACGCAGTCTTGATGTCCTTTAGGAGAGCGGCAACAATGAGGTGGTCTTCATGCATCTGGATCTGGCCAGTCTCAAGTCCGTCCGCAACTTTGCTGAAACTTTCCTGAAGACTGAACCCAGACTGGACATCCTCATCAACAACGCAGGTGATGATGCACCAGCACGGAATATCCCTTTACATGGTCAAATTCAGTCATTTTTACTGGTTTGATATAAATTAGTAGTTGGGGGGAAAATTTGTTTTAGTAACGTATTTGTTTAAAGGACCATACCATCCATTTTGCATGTTTGAGCCTAATATATTCAATTTCCATACACGTAACGTTACTGACAATCATTTCCCAAAGCATACTACTGGAATGGTGAATTAAAAATGTTTTTCCTACCTTCCAGACCTCCATTGGTTTCAGTTCATTCTGGTACGCTATTAAAATCAACTTGTTGATACTTGAAACGTTCTTGGGATAGGTAATCCATCATCACCAACAAGACGTGTATTCATGGTTTTTTTGAAGTTTTGTAATTTTAGTATTTAAGCGCAATAAAAAGTGTGGAGTGAATGTATGCCTCCACCGGGGAATATAGTCCCAAAAGAAGACCTGCGTTTATGGAAAAATTTAAAGGACCGTGACTTCATAAGGCTGTGTAACTATTAGCAGGAGAAACATGGATTTTTAAGGTGGGTGTATCACTTGAATATTTGATTTTGAAAGATTAAGAGATTTAGCAAAATATCAGGAAAGCTGAAATACGGTTTTATCCTTTGGGAAATGATTGTCAGTAACATAACATGCATGAAATTGAATATATTAGGCTGAAACGTGCAAAATGGATTGTATGTTCCTTTAAATGGCTACATTCCAAAATAAAAAAGAGATTAAATTAGGTTTTATTAGTAGTATTTTTTTTAGTAGTGATGTGTTTTAGTTGGTACCATGAAGTTTTCCAGTGTCCATACCCAGCCCTATCCTCTTATTTTAGGTTGAATCATATTGCTCAATCAATCATTATGAATCATATACAAAATATTTTCAAGCACCTGCATGATAAATGACCACCTTTTGCTCCTGGGTGTCAGGCGTGATGGGTCCTGGGCGCACTGAGGATGGCTTCGGCATGGCTTTTGGGGTAAACCACTTGGGTCACTTCCTGCTTACCAACCTTCTACTGGACCGGCTGCGGCGGTGCGGCTCCGGTCGTGTGGTCACCGTGGCCGCACTTCTGCACCGTTTGGGACATATTGATTTCCCTCTCCTGGCTTCCCAAAAGGATTTGGTGGCAGGCCAGTCCTCCTGGCACAGTTTCCAAGCCTACTGCAACAGCAAGCTGTGCAACGTACTCTTCACCAGGGAGCTGGCCAACCGGCTGGAGGGAATCAGCGTCACCTGCTACAGTCTCCACCCAGGTCAGCATCACAATATGTCCTACAGCAGGGTTTCAGACATGCCTTTTTGAAGGTTTATGGCTTTTAAAGAGTCACGTTTAAAAGAAAGGGTTTTCATTTTCCTGTTATGTGCTGAATCCTCTAATCTTTTAAAATCAATCGTTTAGGTGATGCAGCAACCTTAAAATTCAACATTTCACCTGCTAACACACGTATTTCTGAATGTAGAAGGCACATTCCTTATTAATTTGTTGGTAAAAGCCGTCTTCTCCTGGGACTATATTCCCTGGTGGAGACATACGTTGTTTTCTGTGCTGCTCCATGTTGGAAATAAAGTTACTTCAACAAAAAATTTTAATAGACGTTGTGTTCGCTGTGATAAATAACTTATCTCAAGTACGTTTCAATTCACTACAAGTTGATTTTACTAGCATACTGGAATGATGTGAAACTAATAGCAGTCTGGAAGGTAGGAAAAACATTCTAAAATTTATTGCTAACATAGTATATTTTGGGAAATTGTTGTCAGCAATGTAATAATGGGCTGAAACAAGCAAAATAGCTGGAATTGTCCTTTAACATGTAAGAATTTCCATTAGTGTGTGTGTGTGTGTGTGTGTGTGTGTGTGTGTGTGTATATATGTGTGTGTGTGTGTAAGTTGTGTGAGGAAGTCAGACGTGCAAAGCGCAGCAGATGAGGTTATAAATACATTTCAGCACCAGGAGAACTCTTGTGAGATCGGATTCAAACTCACCATTTAAAAACTGATTGATCAGCTGAGTTTATCTATCAAATGTATTGATCACTAACACATGTAGGTAAATACAGTTTTAAATTTTGCCCAGATTTCATACTGATGAATTTTATGACCAAATAAAACACATCTTAATTTTTGTGTGATGGTGTTTTTTTTTATGAATGTATATAAGGAGGTACTGTAGTAATGCCTCTTTCAAAATAAAAGCTGAAAGATTGCCAGTAAAAGCGTTTTAATGAGGGAAAGTATTGCCTGACGATATGTGACCATATCAACACGGCAAATCATGCACTGCTGTTTATGAGTCTGGCTATGTTTGCTGATTTGCTGATTTTTGGAGACTTTCTTTTATTTTCTAGAATCTTAAAGAATCAAGTAGAAAATTGACAACTTTTAATGAATTATTTTATTTTATTTTTTTCCTAAATTCTTTAAGATTGGAATCTTTTTTTTTTTTCTTGAATGAAAAATTTTCTTCAAAAAATTGATTTGAGACTCCAGACAGTAAATACTGCACTAGAGGCAAAACAATTGTAGAATAATGTGTCTGGATAAACGTACTGAATGATGAGGCTCTGTGGTTGTTTAATTAATGGAATGTTTGCTGCTTGCTTTGTGATAAATAACCAAAAAATAAGTAAGAAATTACACTCTTCACTGCCTCATGAATTTTGAGGTCGTTATATGATTTTTTGCAAAAGTCGGTTACTTGCAAGTAGCCAAATTGAAACTACAACAAAGTCTACTTGCCGGTTGTCACTACCTGATCTGTTATCCTACCTGATTTGTTGTACGCACGCGCAGATTTGGACCGGAACATCCGATCTTTCAACGTTGCAATTTACGGCAGTTTCTGTACAGTCAAATAAAGTTCGAGGGGAAAAAAAGGTTTCCGTCGGGTCCAAATTAAAATAAAAGGTTTATGTCTAAATTCTGTTTCTGTCTAAATTATATATACATTGTTTTTGAAGTTAATATACTACTACTACTACTACTAATGGTAATAATAATTTCTACCTGAAGATATTATTCTGATTCATCAAAATGTTTATAGTTTTTTTTTTTTTTTNGTTTTTTTTTTTTTTGTAGTGGATCACTGATTTTTGGATATTGCAAAGTCAATTCTTAAAAAATGAACAAGTTTTTATCAATTTGCATTTATTGCAATTGTATTTATTAAAATAACCAAGAGGCTTCAAGGATCAGTCACAGTTTGTCAAAATGTATTTTCTATTTCAGCAGGATTTGTTCAGTTATAACTACAGTATATTTTATTAAATGTAAAAATGAAAACAATAAAATGTATTTCAAATACAGAAGCGGCAGAGATTAAAAGAATGTTACATTTATTAAGAAAATAAATATAAAACATAATTAATTGCTTATATTAACATTTAAACCTGTTACGTTTCATTTTCCAGTATCAGAAATAAATATAAAATGTAATTAGTTTCTTAAATTACACGTTGAATCTGACTCGATCTCACCTTTTAAGAATGAATCCCGCTAAAGACGGAAAAAAACAAAGTACTTCTTTCCGGCAGTTGAGCAAAAATCTCAAATGTATGTCGTAAAAAGGAAAATGGTGACCGGATGTAGACATGTCTCTCAATACGATGCACATGCGTACAACAAATCGGGTAGGATAACAAATAGGGTAGCCACACCGGTTTTGTTGCAGTAGACTTCCAATATGGCTGCCACAGCCAATGAGATGCCTCCGTCTGTACGCCACGCCCTGTTTCCACTGTAAATGCTGTAAATACTCATTTCCGTGCTTCGCAGGAGTCATCCGAACAGAGCTTTGTCGGAACGCGAGCCTGTGGCAGCGGCTCCTGCTCACGCCCTTCGCTAAGCTCTTCTTCCTGGACCCCGCGGAGGGATCTCAGACCACCCTGCACTGCGCCCTGCAGGAGGACATCGAGCCTCTCAGTGGACGCTACTTCTCCAACTGTGCGCTGCGAGACGCGGGCACTAAGGGACGAGACGACGCCTTGGCCAAGAAGCTGTGGGAAGTGAGCGAGAGGTTAACTGGCTTATCAAAAAAGACCAAATCCTAATCCAGAACTCCAAAGGCTGCAGAAACGATAAAAATGCAGTCGGAGGAGTTTGTGCCTTGTCGTTGACCTCTGTTTCTGTGAGGGGGTAATTTTCTGATGAGAAAACAAATGAGATAGAGGGTTTTTAATAATGTTTAGGTAGCACGGTTTTGTCTGCCACAAACGGGTCCTGATGGCACTCGCCATTAAACAGCGTTTTCTCATTACAGCGTATCAGGAAAAAAGTTATTCAGTCCCGAATTGGTATCAGATCCAAATTCCAGCCAATCAGATATTCAAAATAATCAGGGAGCAAACTCAGGATGACTCCACAGAAATCAAAAGATGGCTTCCAAACGATTAACCAAATGCACATTTCTCAAATTATCAGTGACTTGAACAAAAGCACAAGTGCTGTTCTCTCCACTGAACCCCCCTCCACATTAAAGGATCATACCGGCAATCATGCATGTTTGGACACAATATACACTACAGGACATAAGTTTAAAAAAAGTTTAAAAAAAAAATCATCAGTATACTGTTTGTTTTACAATTTTTTGGACAGAAAATGACAAAAATATATAAAATAAATGTAACTAATTAGTTTTCTAGAAGAATTAGTCACATCAAAGCACTCTGAAGTCATTTCAGGNAATAAATGTAACTAATTAGTTTTCTAGAAGAATTAGTCACATCAAAGCACTCTGAAGTCATTTCAGGTTCAGACTTTGGTTTCGTCAAAGTAACCCCCTCTGACCAAGTCAGAATTCTAAAATTACCCTTGTAATTTTGACATAATTTTGATGAATGTTTTGGATCGTTGACCTGTAGAAGAATGAAATTTTGACCAATAATTTGTAAACCAGATGTAATCGTGTGTCTTTGAAGGATGGAATGGTAATTCTCTTTCTTCATAATTCCTTGGACCAAGTCTCCAGATCTCCCCGCCCCCCCCNAGCAGCATGAGCAGACTGTGTAGCACGTTAATCCTAAATGATGTGGGAGAAGGCAGACAGCAGCTATTGAATAGAATGTTAAAACACATCAGCAGGGAATTGTAACACAACAGGAGTGCTGCACTAATACACACTGATGCCTTCATGACTAATCATTTCTGTAGCCAGAGTGGCTACATAATGTGAGAAATGTTGAGTAATTCTTCTTGAAAATGAATGATTTACATTTATTTTATATATTTTTGTCATTTCCTGTGCATTAAATTGTAAAACAAACAGTGTATTGATGATTTTGTATAAAAATCTGGGGGTAGCCTCAAACTTCTGGCCTGTAGCATATGCAATCAATATACGCACATTCCTGACAACCTTTTTCCAAAATATACTACATTAGCGGTAAATTCAGATTGTTTTTCCTACCTTCCAGTCTTCCACTGGCTTCAGTTAATTCCAGTACATATAAAAATCAACTTGTAGAGACTTGAAACAGGCTTGAGACATGTAATCCATCACAGCGAACATGACGTCTATTAGGTTTTTTTTTTTTAATCAAAGTAACTTTTTTTTAACCGATCTAACACGGAGCTNACGTCTATTAGGTTTTTTTTTTTTAATCAAAGTAACTTTTTTTTAACCGATCTAACACGGAGCTGCATAGAAGACAATGTATGTCTCCACCAGGAAATATAGTCCCAGGAGAAGATGGCTTTCACCGAGAAATTAAAATGACCATGCCTTCTACAATCATGCATACGTAATCGAAGGCAATACACTGAATTTTAAGGTGTGTGTAACACCTGAACATTTGATTTTGAAAGATTAAGGGATTTGGAAAAATAATAGGAAAACTAAAATATGGTTTTAACTTTTGGAAATTGGTTGTCAGTAAAGTAACACATAAGCGGGTTATATATATTGGGCTCAAACATGCACGATTGCCGATATGGTCCTTTAGCTGTTTATGCTAATGAGAAGGTGTCAAACATATGATCAGGGATTATGTACATGAGAATGTAAGAAGACACTTATTATGTACGACGACTAAAATTTTATAAAATTACTTTGCATCTCAAGCCCTCCACATATTGCTGTTAATGATTGCTCATTAAAGGCATCATTAACAGCATAACTAACTGTTCCTCTGCATCTTCTGCAGAATCAAAGACTCTGTAAAATAAAATAAAATAATAATAATAAAAAAATAAAAAACCTCTAAGGTCATTTTGAGCATTTGTTTTGGACCCTGGAGCTTTTCCCCCTTAAGTTCGGCTGGTTTGGGCATATGTGTACTCAGGTCTGCACCAAAAATAATCGGACCAACACATTAATATTGATGCAAATGGCCATTCCTGGTGGAAATTACTTAATTATAATTATTCACATAAAACTGCAAAAACCGCATTTTCAGCAGCATTTACTCCTAATGACACTTTCCCCCCCTCATCTTTAATCACGTTTAAAAGCTATTTGATTTTTGAGAGATACCTTTTTGTGTTAACACACCTGAAACCCAATATTCTGTTTAAATAAGCAGGTAAATTGTTTTTATTCGGGTTTGCAAGGTACTGACATTCATAAAGTTCAGTTCTGGGTTCAAAAAATGACCAAAACCAAAACAGGTTTCTCAAGAAACATGTCAGTCTGTTGTTGTTTTGTGAAATGAAGGATATTCCATGCATCAGATCACCAAGAAGGTGAAGTTTTCATACAAAGGTGTCCACCGCTGTCTTAAGAGAAACGGGCAAACTGGATCGAACCAGGAAGGCCCAGATGCAAACTACTCAAGATGATGAATACATCAGAGTCTGTAGTTTGTTTTCTCAATCTCAATCTTTATTGTCCCAAGGGGAAATTTGCTTTGTAGCCAGGTAAAAGCACAACCGCAACAACAGACATTCTATCTGTACACACATACACAAATTAAGAATATAAGCTGCAATATAATACAAAAACACTCTCGTCTGGGAGTCCACATAGCCCACCATGCGCACCCCCCCCCCCNCCCCCCCCCCCCAACAACAATTTACCACAGGATTTTTTTTAAAGCCTTTATATGTCCTTAACACATTTTTGAGTGGTAACAGTAAAATAACTCATTCCCACTATTTTTTTTTAACCTTATGTTTAATATTACCCTAAAAAGCTATGTTTTCTTCTCTGTTGGTATGGTAGTTGATCTCATGGTTGCATATTGTATAGAAACATGAAGACTAATTTCTGTTTCAAGATACTTATGATTGTTGCATAAAATGTATGTTCTGCAGAAAAAAATATATAATTTGTAAATATGTAATTTACGCATAATTTAATTAGTTCCACAACATTTGTGGGCATAATTCAGAACCCAAAGGTAGCAAAGAATTCCATAGCATTTTGTTTTTACTTTAATGAAAATATACATCAAAATGAATAATATAATTGAAAACTGGGGAGCACAGGTAACCTGGTGGGCTAGCTGTGCTCCCCCTGTGGAGTACTATACTATATACAATATACCCAAGCATCATTTCACTTACAGTAATTCATGACCTAGAAATAGTTGCAGAAACATTAATGTAACATTAATCTGTTGCTTTAGGAACAAACGGCGGCCAGGTGGGAACAACTCAAACTCCTTGAACAACGGATTATCTGGACGATCCGTGATAACCTGAGCCTTCTTAAGAGCCCTCTTGTTGTAAATGTTGTGAAGTTGAGTTCGGTTGACTACTAGTTTGAGAAACAGATGTCTTACAGGTCTTCCGCTGGCTGCTTCCTCAAATAGCACACGCTAAATACAGTGTCATCTGCAACAGTGAAAAGACAACTTGTGCCTAAGACAGGGCTCAACGGGAGGAGAAGGAGGCCTGGGAGCAGCTGGTGCAGTGGTTCAAAGCTCCCTGATGTGCTCCAAGGAGACGACAGAGCGGGGACGCTGGCTCATGGATAATCATTTTTAGCTGAACTGGAACTTTTAGCATTTTAAAGAAGCACAATTTTGCTCGTTTTAGCCCAATACACACAAACTGTGTGCACGTCACATTTTTACCAAATCATTTTCCATTGATGGTGATGGACTAGTTTCAAGTCTCTATAAGTTGATTTTTTTATAGCGTACCAGAATGAACTGAAACCAGTGGCTGCCTGGAAGGTAGGAAAAACAAATTTAAAATGTACCACTCGGTTGGCAGTAATGTAACATGTATGCGGGTTCTTATATTGGGCTCAAATATGCAAAAATCACCGGTATTGTCCTTTAAGCATGGCCTGGAGGTTCATCGTCCACCACTGGAACCTGTTATAACACCTTCTAAGTTATACCAGATGCATTGTTAAAGGTATTAAATATTTCTAGCTATTTGGATCATTTAGAAGAGGACAGAAATTATTATAATTATGACTAAAGGCTTTGTAAGAATTTTGTTAATGCATTCTGAATTTTGCATTAACGCCCTTCATGGTGTAAATGTAACAGTAGGTCTACAGTAATCTCCAGTTGGTGATCATCATGTTTTCAGAAAAGATTGTATGCTTTTGCTGCTCCATAAACCATATTTTTATACTTCTGTCATTCCTCCTGTCCCCATAGGGGGGCAGTAGCGTCGCACAGCTGCGGCAGCACAAACAGCTGCAGCATCCTTTAAAGCTGCGCCTTGTTGCTTGCAGCAAGGTTGTTGAGGACCTGAACCCAGCAGACCTATGGATTCTGTTCATTATGAGCGCTGATTATTAACACTGGTATGGGCATGAAAGCGGGTCAGTTGTGTGTGTTAAGAGAAGCGCTCTTGTAATTACTCAGTAGGACATTCCACAACGCAGGATTCTCCTTTAACCTCAGCGTCGGTAGGGAGGAAGGCACTCCCACGATCGATTCCTATCTCCTCCTGCCTTCAACTATCCCTCTCTCCCCTTCCNACCCATCCCGGCTCTCTGTGGCATGCAGAGCGGAGTGTTCAACTTGAATCCTCCTTGACTGACAGCCTTTCCTTTCCGTTACGCAATTAAGCTTTACAACTTGTCGTGACGTGCAAAAGGCCAAGTTTAAAGGAGCGTACCGGTGGTTTTGCACGTATGAGCCCAATATGACCTGTTTAGATGTCACATTACTGCCAATCGCTTTTCTAAACATACTACTGGAGCGGTTCATTTTAGAATTGTTTTTCCCACTTTCCAGACTGCCATTGATTTCAGTTTGTTGCAGTACGCTGTAAAAAATGAACATATAGATACTTGAAACCTGCTTGAGGTAGGTAATCCAACACATCGACCTAATGTCGTTCTCATTTTTTTTGTCAGAGTTACTTATTTAACCGTTCCAACTTGGAGCTGCACGGAAGACAATGTATGTCTCCGCCAGGGAATATAGTCCCAGGAGAAGATGGTATATACACAGAGCAACCGTACCCTCTACATTCAGACAGGTGTTAGGCAAAATATTGCATTTTAAGGTGGGTGTATCACCTGAACTTATGATTTTCATTGATTAGGATTGGCAAAGAACGTGACAACAAAAATATAGTTTTATGTTTTGGAAAATATTTGGCAGTAACAGGTTGTATTTATTGGGCTTAAACATGCAAAATCATCCATTGCACCTTAAACGTAACCCAAACAAGAACACAAAGATTATCAAAATCAGAATTCTTTTATTTGGCAAATACAGCTGCACAAAGAATTTCTCTTGGTGTGTGATGTCAGAAAACAAATAATAATAACATGAGTATAAACAATATGTACAGAATAAAATACAATAAGCATAAAAGTAAATGTGCAAACTGGTAAACAATACTGCACCAACAGCGAATGCGTAAACATGAGTAAAAATAATGTAACAGGTAGAGAATATTGCACCAACAGTGCATATGTAAGCATAACCAGTAAAAAGTGTAAGTAAAAAAAAAAAGTGTAGGTGAGAAATAACAAAGTGAATAACAGCATTTATGAGAACAGTAACAGTAATAGTGAATGTGGTGGTGATGCTGACAGATGTTGATGCAGCTAAATGAGAGCAGACTGTCCACTGAGGGATTGTGGGAAGAGTCTGAGGATGACGGCCCTAGGCCATAACCCTTACAAACCCTTATAAACTCAAAGTCCAGACTCTGGTCTGAATGCAGACCGAACCACAGCTGTCTCCACACTCTGAGCAAATTCTACTTTTCATATGTATTATTTGTATTATCTGTGGGACATCGCTGCGAATGCAACGAGTCAAAATTCTCCGCTTTCTCCGCAGCGGAGGAAGTGAAAGTGAATGTCTGACTGCTCCATGTCTGTATGAGAATGTCTGCTCTGCTTTGATTTAGTCTAGTCACATTCAGTGTCCCGTCATCAACGATGGGGTTGGACTCATTGAGAGTTGACAGCACAGCTAGTTTAGTCAGCACCCCCTTACCCCACCCCTTGACACCTTAAATTCCCATTAAAAATTAGGATCCCAATCAGACCCTGCAGACTGACCTTAATAAACGGACCTTTGTCTTAATGAAAATTTACTTTGTGGATGTTAAGATTTGTATTTGAGTACGCCTGGTGTATGGGAAGAAGCTGTGTAGGTGGTGACTAGTCCTTGTTTTCAGAGCTTTCATAAGCTCTCTGATTTCTCAGAGAGGGGAGATGCTGAAAGAGTGTGTGGAGGGGTCGGCCATGATCTACCTTGCTCTCTTTTTTGACCTGGCAGAGTGTAAGTTGGTTATGGAGAGGAGTGGACAGCCAATGATCCGCTCTGCACGCCGCACAATCCGCTGAAGTCTGTGCTTAGACTTCGATGTAGCAGAGCCGAACCAGACCGATGTGATGACAGATTCTATGACGGCCGTGTAAAACCTGAGCAGCAAGTCTGTGACAGCCTGAACTTCTATAGCTGCTTCAGGAAGTACAGCGCTGCTTGGTGATGCTGGTGATGGTCATGTCCCACATTAAGTTCCCAGCAGTTTAACTGACTCAGCTCTGCTTATGTAGCTCCATGAATTGTCAGAGGGAAGAGTAGGAGTGAGGTGGGCTGTAGTCATCACACCGTGACTCCACATGGCTGACCTCCTCTCTGTATGTAGTCTCGTCTCCTTTGGAGATAAGACCAACCATGGTGGGTCATCAGCAAACTTGAGGAGTTTGACTGATGGACAGTTGGAGGTGCAGTCGGCGGTGAGGTGTATGGTGGGGATTTGCATGATACTCACGCAGGTTTTACCGAAAAAAAAACATTTCAAATGCAGTTGAAACGTGACATGATTGTTCTTCATCACTGTTGTTTGTAATTTATGATAAAATATATCTACTGGCGTGTAATTTTCATATCTATTTAGACTTGTTTTAAAACACCTGAAGGGAACAGAAAAGTTCATTCGGTTCTTGTACATGTATGCAGGTTGTATTTATTGGCCTTAAACATGCAAAATCACCAGTATGGTCCTTTAAACTAGCTAGAAAAGAACAAATGTGATGCAACATGTTGTAGTTTCATATTCTTTCAGGGCTTGTGTGCAGAGCGGCCTTGATGAAATTCAGGTGTGTTACAAACCATTAAAAGTTTCATGGTGGAGGTAAAAAAAAAAAAAAAAAAAAAATTTTTGGACAAATGTCAGAAAAGGTCTCAGTTTCACCAAACATTCTGAGATCCATAAACATGACAGAACGTCTCCAGTCGTGGCCCTGAGGAGTTATGAGTGGCTTTTCAGATGTTTGGCGAGGTACTGTGGGTGGTAGCTCGTTGTTGAGGGTGGGTGCTGTGGGTGCTGACCTTGTGCTTACTGCTTGACCTTTTTCCAGGTGTGTTTTTCTTTTTCCTCATTTAAATAACAAATTTCCAATTCACTTAAAAAACATTTCTTTTCCTTCCCTTTTTTGTGTTTGTGTGTTCTGTTACTTTTCCTCAGATCACATCAACCGTTACATTTTCCATTATACACACACCCTTAAAGGACCATACTACCCATTTTGCATGTTTGAGCCTAATATATTCAATTTTCATACATGTAACGTTACTGACAATCATTTCCCAAAGCATACTACTGGAACGGTGAATTAAAAATGTTTTTCCTACCTTCCAGACCTCCATTGGTTTCAGTTCATTCTGCTATTAAAATCAACTTGTTGATACTGTAAACGTTCTTGGGATAGGTAATCCATCATCACCAACAAGACGTGTATTCAGGTTTTTTTAGAAGTTATGTAATTTTAGTGTTTAAGCTCAATAAAAAGCGTGGAGTGAATGTATGCCTCCACCGGGGAATATAGTCCCAAAAGAAGACCTGTGTTTATGGAAAAATTTAAAGGACCGTGACTTCATAAGGCTGTGTAACTATTAGCAGGAGAAACATGGATTTTTAAGGTGGGTGTATCACTTGAATATTTGATTTTGAAAGATTAAGAGATTTTGCAAAATATCAGGAAAGCTGAAATATGGTTTTATCCTTTGGGAAATGATTGTCAGTAACGTAACATGGATGAAAATTGAATATATTAGGCTCAAACATGCAAAATGGGTGGTATGGTCCTTTAAGAAAAGACTACAGTATGTGCCCACCCAGTCAAAGTACACACACACCACACAAAAACACCTATATTAATAATGCTCTAGTAATTATTGTTTTTGTATTGTATGTCTTTTTTCTCTTTTGCTCTTCAATGGCATTGTCATATGTAATGATCATTTATTACTTTTGTCATATGTAATTTTGTTCACTTCCTTTGCTATGTCCAAAAAAAAAAAAAAAAAANAAAAAAAAAAAAAAAAATAATCTCCAGCAGATACTCACAGAAATGGAGCATCTTTCCACCTTGATTCCAGGCTGATTAGTTCAGACGACGGCGTTGTGGTAGGCCAAAGCTCCCTCAGTCTAACTCAGGAGTCTGTACTTCACTTCCTGATCTATAGACATAGACATTCTGTCAGTCCGCCTCCACTCTCTGAGAAGTCATTGATGACTTGTGTGGTGTGTTTGCTTTGGGCAGACTCCTGGTGCCGTAGTGCTTAGCGACTGGATTAGTGCATCAATTAGGCAGCGATCGGATGCACGGAGCGATGCTGATTGATTCCGAGGCTGCGGGAACCACGTGTGAGTTGTTTGCACGGGGACAATATTAACATATTTGAGCGGAGCCTAAGGCCCGGTTCATATGATAAGTGTTAGCGTTGCTGCTGAGCTCATCCAGCGCTCTGAGTCTGAGCAACGCCACTCAACCAAGCTCTGACAGGAAGCACCCGTTCCTAATGATGTGTTGATGGTTACCATGGACAATCTTTGCACAGTCGTGGTCCAAATTGGGTTTCTGGGTCAAATCAGGTCGCGACATGGACAACAAAGAAGGCTCTGGCTCTTCTTCTCATTCGGAGAAAAAAAAGCAAAAAAAGGGCAAATGTTGATTCACTGTTCTACACAGGTTATGAGCTTCTCCTCCATCGCTGTGGCACTTCTGCTTACATACAGCTGTTGTCTGATTGGTTGCATGTTGGAAAGGTCAGCGCCAGAAAGGTCAAAGTTGAATTTTTTTTTTTTTTTTTTTTTTNTTTTTTTTGTTTAAAAAAAAAAAGTTGAATTTGGTTCACTTTTGAGTGCCACGTCAAGGTGGCGTGAAGCGATGTTAGGAGTCACTGTTCAGCTTCCAATATACAATAATGTAACGCCCAGGTCAATGCTTATCATGTGAAAGCATAAAAGTAAACTTGACTTGAAATATTCTGTATTGAATAACATGATTTTTTTTTTTTTTTTTTTAAATCTG
>VXCM01003751.1:7665-35355 GCA_014773175.1 Lucifuga dentata | reverse complement strand
TTTTTTTTTTTTTTTAATTTCTTATTATTATTATGTGGAGGGAAAGTTAAGGGGCACCTGAATTTGAACCAGGGACCTTGATGCCCTACAATGAGCTTCAAAATGCTGTTAGAGACTTGAAAATTCTGAATTCTGGTGTCAAATCCAAAATAAAAGCAGTGGAGCTTATTGTTATCCACATAAGGAAAAGAATAATAATAATAAAAAAAACTTTATATCCTACAAGTTATTCTCTCTCTCTCTCTCTCTCTCTGTATGTGTGTGGCAGGGGTAGAGAGAGAGAGAGATGTGGGCTGAAGACATATAAACAACAAAGAAGTGTTAGTAAGTTCATAATCAACATTAAATCCCTCCCTGCCACCTCTTTCCTCTAGACACTTCTCACTATTCAGTGTGAATACACACACACGCACACACACCCCACCCGTCCAGGCCTTATCAGTAACAGTGGGGGTGTCGATAAATAGAATCATCCTCTGGGTCTTGTTATTTCCTCCGTCGCAATTAACATCCCCATCTGCTAACCTGTGATTAACGGTGTTTACCGATATGCTGCGGCGTGTTGGGCTGTTTGAGCTGCAGCACACACACCTTCTTCTCTTATTCCCAGCCTGGCCCATACCGCACACACACACAGACACAGCTCCCAGTGTCAACGCTGAATAAAACACAGCAATTCTCCTGGAAATTTGATGACACAATTAAGTTACATTGCAGATATATCAGCCTGGTATTGGCCTTGGATTAGCGTAGCATCAACGTTAGTATTTCTGTATCTGTAACTGTATCTCGTGATAATAGTGATAAATAAGTGAGATGATGGTCTTTGTAATTGGGTGGCCTGTATTGATTTATTGATAATGTTTCTAAAAAAAATTATTACCACATTTCCCATGAACCCTCATATCTTTGTGTCCCCTCCAACTCACTTGACCCACATTGTTTAATTTTTATCTTGACTGAATACAACAAACTACTGAAAATAAGTCATCATATTGTGATGTAATGTTTGCGATGTCATAAAAAAAAAAAAAATTTGGATATACTTCTCATTACATTTGCCACCATCTGAAACTTGTTAACAAATACCAAAACACAGCCATACAAAGTTTTAATCATCCATAGAAGCTTTAATCATTCATAAATGAATGCAATATATCAATGTTTCTGAGTCTTGATTCTGCTCTTAAAGGAGCATACTGGTGATTTAGCATGTTTGAGCCCAATATATGCACAACCTGCATATACATTATGCTCCTGACAATCTTTCCCAAAATATACTACTTTAGCAGTGAATATTAGAAATGTTTCCCCTACTTTTCAGATTAGTTTTGGTTTCATTTCATTCCAGTATTCTGACATTCGTACCAAATACTAAGATATTCTGATATTCATACCAAATACTAAGATATTCTGATATTCATACCAAATACTAAGATACTCTGACATTCCTACCAAATACTAAGATACTCTGACATTCCTACCAAATACTAAGATATTCTGACATTCGTACCAAATACTAAGATATTCTGACATTCATACCAAATACTAAGATATTCTGACATTCATGGACATTTTTCAAAGATTCAACTTTTCACTCTAATTATTAAGATGATATTATCATTTGTAATGAAAACTCTTCTATTAAATTCAAAAAGGATGCAACATAGAAGCATTTTCACAGTGGTCTCAGACTTTTGGACCCCACTTTGTGTTTCCACCAGGAAATATAGTCCCAGGAGAAGATGTCTTTTACTGAGCTTTATTTCTTTTTTTTAACTTTATTCTCCATCTTCGCTCCTTCTAACTCTTTCACTTCCTTCAACAATCGCAAAGCATCATGGGAATTACAATCCATTACCTATATTAGGCTGCTGCTGCCATGTTTCACTGCTTTTTTGTGTCTTTGTAATTTGCCTGCTTCCCCACCTGTGGCTCCTTTTGCACACCTGGCTGTTTGAGGAAAGGGAATATGACTTTGAACAGCCTCTCCTGAGGTTTCTTCCATTTTCCTTATCTAATAAGGTTTTTAGGGAGTTTTTCCTCGTCTTCTTAGAGAGCTTGGGCTGGGTCGGGAACCACTAATGTGTATGTCTGTAAAGCCTTTTGAGACATTGTATGTGACACTGGAATACAAACACACGACATGGCTTGACTACATTAAACCCAGGATGGAAAACTGCAACTTTACTACATTTTCCAAAATACTATAAGTTCTACTAAAATCATTCAACAAAATAACACATCTTAAGTTCTTACGCAAACAATACGAAACATTAAAACTAAATGATCGCAACACGATGACAGCTAAGCTGCCCTTAAAGTGAGAAACGTCTGTTTCCATGTCGTAAATTGCTGGATACTGTTGAAAAGATGAGAGTTTAAGCTTTCAAATGAGTTATATGTGCATGCATGAACTGAAGCTTACTGTCGGTATAAAAATACGCTAAATCTTGACATTGGTTATTAAAAAACATATTCATTCAGATAACATATGTATATACATACATGCATACATACATGCATACATACATGTCTGTACAAAATGCACACTGTCCAGGTTTTCCTGTGAGGCATCAGCATAACTCTGACCTGCAAATAAAAACCAGTTACAAATTTTGCGAAACAATAAGCACCTACAGTATCTGGGCGAGAGTGTTAATAGAAGTTTTAATCATCTTAAATATTTTCATTTCTCACGTTGATGTTTTAATTAACCCAGCGTGTCCGGAGGCAAAGAGAAGCAGACATGCGGAGGAAGAAAAGCTCTGGCTTTGTAACATACGTTCAGTCACAGCCCTTTGCTAAATGAGCTCCTGCGCTTTTTTGCAATTTGCAATTACCTAATGAGAAAATGCTGCTTGCTGAGCAGAGACTGTTAGAAAAAAAAAAAAGAAGCAATGTACCAAGGAGAGAACTGCTGTACAAGGCATCAATTAGATATGATTTATGCTGTTTTGTTGGTTGCTGTGGTTACAAATTGCCAATTAGGTGCTCAGAAAAATGTATTTGTGTGACATCAGAAGGCTTTCTTTCACGGTTCTTTTGCTGCCCAAAATGAAGAAAAACTGCTGAGATACAAGACTACGACTACGGGGGATTCATAAAGTTTAACGCAAGACTTTCATGTCGATATGGTCAAATATCGTCACACAACCACGTTCCCTCTTTCACAAACGCCTGTCACCAGCATAGCACCATCTTTTAGCCTTGATAGAAGCCTTGGTATTTCCTTATTTACATGTCGGGAAGCTATTCATAAAACACACATAAGACACATAAAGATTTAATTCAGTTCATAATTCAGATTCATCTCCCACATCTGATACCGTTTGTGTGTTTGTGAGGATGTATGCAACACAAAACTCAGAGACCAGCGTGGGGTTTGCATGACTCTATATTCAATACTGTACATCTGTCAGAACTCTCATTGTGTGTGTGTGTGTGTGTGTGTGTGTGTGTGTGTGTGTGACAGCCTGGCTCCATCGCACCCGACCACAATCATCACCACAGGGAACGGGCAGCAGATGAGGAAGAATCGTCAATATCAGTCACACGCCATTGATTGGCTTATTGATCAGAACGGGCATTGTGCATGTGTGTATGTGTGCGTGTGTGTGTTTGGGTGGCAGTTTCAGGTTGGGGGTGGGGTGTTGNAGGGGGGTAAAGTGAGGTCACAGGTCAACCCAGTTGTCTGGCCTGGCTGTTCATGGGAAAAAAGCGGCTGATGTCAATATTTATAGGACTTTGGTCTCTGTCAGTCAGAATTAATCCTGCAGTTTGAGCTAGTAGGCCATCCATCCATCCATCCATCCATCCATCCATCCATCCATCCATGTATCCATCCATACATTCATCCATCTATTCATGCATCCATCCATCTATTCATGCATCCATGCATCCGTCCATCCATCCATCCATCCATCCATGTATCCATCCATCCATCCATCCATCCATCCATACATGTATCCATCCATCCATCCATCCATCCATACATGTATCCATCCATCCATCCATCCATCCATACATGTATCCATCCATACATTCATCCATCCATCCATCATCCACCCATGCATTCAACCATCTATTCATGCATCCATCCATCTATTCATGCATCCATCCACCCATCCATCCATCATGTATCCATCCATCCGTCCGTCCGTCCGTCCGTCCGTCCGTCCATCCATCCATCCATCCATCCATCCATCCATGTATCCATCCATCCATCCATCCATCCATCCATACATGTATCCATCCATCCATCCATCCATCCATACATGTATCCATCCATACATTCATCCATCCATCCATCATCCACCCATGCATTCAACCATCTATTCATGCATCCATCCATCTATTCATGCATCCATCCACCCATCCATCCATCATGTATCCATCCATCCGTCCGTCCGTCCGTCCGTCCGTCCGTCCATCCATCCATCCATCCATCCATCCATCCATTTGTCCAGCATCCATCCATCCATCCATGTATCCATCCATCCATTTGTCCAGCATCCATCCATCCATCCATCCATCCATCCATCCATTCTCTATGCCCACTGGAACATTTGTTGTATCCCAGTGTCCATTGGGTGAGGATATATCCTGGACAGATCACCAGTCTATCACACACACACACACACACACACACACACACAGAGAGAGAGAGAGAGAGAGAGAGAGAGAGAGAGAGAGACTTTCATGTTTGACATTTTCAGAGTTTGCTCTGGTCTGAATCAAGTCTAAATCATTAGAATGTAGCATATTTACTCTTGGTTTGTTTTCTTTGGTGCTCATTGTGGTTTTTCTGCTTTCTGCACTGTGAAATTCCACTTTGGCTGAGATGTACAGGCAATATGCAGCAAAGGGAAGTTGGAAAAAGTAGCTACATCCCGTGTTTTCCTGACAACACATTATAACATCTAACTTCCTGCTGCATATTCTCCAGGATTTTACACCGAAAAATTCTCTCCCAAAAAGCGCTGACTCGTCTGCTTCAGGCTTCAGGTCCGTAAAGCCCGATGAAAACACGGTGAGGTCAAGTGTTTCACTTGTAAACTTGAGGGGTTTTGATTTTGTTGATCCAAGCACAAGTTGTAATATTACTGCTGTAAAATCCTGCAGCTCTCAGACACAAAACAAGCTACTACACACACACACACACACACACACACAGAGAGAGAGAGAGAGAGAGAGAGAGAGAGAGAGAGAGACTTTCATGTTTGACATTTTCAGAGTTTGCTCTGGTCTGAATCAAGTCTAAATCATTAGAATGTAGCATATTTACTCTTGGTTTGTTTTCTTTGGTGCTCATTGTGGTTTTTCTGCTTTCTGCACTGTGAAATTCCACTTTGGCTGAGATGTACAGGCAATATGCAGCAAAGGGAAGTTGGAAAAAGTAGCTACATCCCGTGTTTTCCTGACAACACATTATAACATCTAACTTCCTGCTGCATATTCTCCAGGATTTTACACCGAAAAATTCTCTCCCAAAAAGCGCTGACTCGTCTGCTTCAGGCTTCAGGTCCGTAAAGCCCGATGAAAACACGGTGAGGTCAAGTGTTTCACTTGTAAACTTGAGGGGTTTTGATTTTGTTGATCCAAGCACAAGTTGTAATATTACTGCTGTAAAATCCTGCAGCTCTCAGACACAAAACAAGCTACTGCACACACACACACACACACACACACACACACACACACACACACACACACACACACACACCAAGCTTTCCAGTGTCCCTGTTGACCCCTTCAGTTTTTCCACACAAACAAATCCACCTGCACTGTAACAGCCCACCTTCTGCCACGCCGTTGTACGTGTCAATGACCTCACATCTTTAACTCGTTGAACTGTGTTATTTGAACAAGCTAAGCTACTTCCTGTTCCTTTAGTAAGGCTCCTCTGCATCCAAGCGCCCAGGAGACCCGAAGCGAGCGCCATGTCGAACATTAAAGTACCATACCGGTGACTTTGCATGTTTAAAGGACCACTCCACATCAGTGTCATGATTCTTGCCTAAAGATCATAACAGATTTGATATACTCATGTCACAAACATTTTTTTTTTTTGTGCTTTCCATTAAATTCCAAATTAGCCGCATGTTCCAAAGTATTTTAATGTATGATGACATCATAAATCTGACCTGTCCAAGCATATATTTTAATTTGACAGATCTGGATCAATAGCAGGATGTGGATTTGTTGATAAACCATCATAGGATGCACGTCTAATTATTTTTTTTATTAAAGGACTAGCCCAGCTATTTTGCCTGTTTAAGTCCAAGAAATGCTACTTGCATATACAGTATGTTATGTTATTGACAAAAAATTTACAAAACATAAAACCGTATTTTAGTTTTCTTGTTATTTTTTTCAAATCTCCTAATCTTTCAAAATCAAATATTCAGGTGATACACACCTTAAAATTCAATAGTTCACTTTCTAACAGTTTTGCACGATTGTAGAAGGTACACTCAATTTAATTTCTCAGTAAAAGCCTTCTCCTGGGACTATATTTTCTGGCGAAGACGTACATTGTCTTCTGTGCAGCTCCGTGTTGGATCAGTTAAATAAAGTTACTTCTGCAAAAAAAAAAAAAAAAAAANAAAAAAAAAAAAAAAAAAAAACCAACCTAGTAGGCCTTGTGATGGATTACGTATCTTAAGTGCGTTTTAAGCCTCTACAAATTGATTTTATTAGCATACTGGAAAGACCTGAAACCAATGGCGGTCTGGAAGGTAGGAAAAAAAAATCTAAAATTTACTGCTAAAGTGCTACATTTTGGGAAATGACTATCAGTAACGTCAACGTACATGGATTGTGTTTACAGCTCAAACGTGCATGATCGCTGGTATGATCCTTTAAGTAAGTAAACTATAGCGTTCTGTGTGTTCTTAGGTCAGACTCGGCGCTTGATCGCTTTCCTGTGTGTGTTTATGAAGAAGAAATGTGTCACGGGAACAACGAGGACAAAAAACACGACTTTGTTCACTTATCGTTGGTTTTCTGTGTTTAAGTGAAAGATGCTGTAATGATCCTGTCCTCTAAGGAAAACACACGCACACACATGCACACACACACGTTGTGTCATGCAGCTGTGGGAGTTGTACTGTTTCACTCTGCCAACAGTGTCACACAGAGATGACGGTTGTTGTGGCTTTTGAATTAAATCTATGGCTTGGGGCACTTCGTTAACTTATTATGGAAAACAGAGGACTTCACACACACACACACACACACACACACACACCCTCCTGTCTTTTGATAAGGCTTGTACCCTTGTCAACAAGCACACATTTTAATTAGTGTTGATTGTTGTTGGCGTGTTCAATAGTTATTAATTAGAGTGGGGAGGGACCCGGGTCTTGATTGCATGCCTGAAGCTGTGACGCGTTGTGCCGTCTCACACTCTGGATGACAGAGATGCTGTGAAAAATCAAAGACTGGAGGGAGTGTAAACCCTTTAGATAACGTCTCCTTAACTAAGAAAATATGTTCATATAAATACGGTAAATTAAGTGTGAGTACTTCCTCTTTACAGAGAATTACACAGTGATATTTTCTGATTTCTCCTGGAATTGCGTAAATTATCAGAAGTGTTTGAGTTTGTTTGTCAGTGGAAAAACTTCACTTTCATATTTTTTCTAAAGTTTACTGTAATACTGCAGCATCATGATGGATTATTACAAAGCTACAGATCAAGACTTTGCAACAGCAAGTAAGAATTAAAGTAAATCAGTTGGGTTAAAAATATAATCAAATCAAAGCAAATCAAATCAAAGTTTCTTTATATCGCACATTTTAAACAACTGCCATTGACCAAAGTGCTGTACAGTGACTAATAATAAAATATGAATAAAAACGATAAATGTAACATAACTCTATACACATACACATAACTACTGCATACATTGATGCAGCTAAAGTATAAAAACAGTTTGCAGAATAAAAATTTCAGATCAAAGACAGTTCAAATGCTAACATGTAGAAGTGAGTTTTGAGATGAGATTTAAAGGACCAACCACCATTTTGCATGTCTGAGCCTAATATATTCAATTTTCATACATGTAACGTTACTGACAATCATTTCCCAAATCATACTACTGGAACACTGAATTAAAATGTTTTTTTTCTACCTTCCAGCTATTAAAATCAATTTATTGATACCTGAAACGGTAACAGGTAATCCATCATCGCCAACAAGACGTGTGTTGTTTTTTTTTTTTTTTTTTNAGGACCGTGACTTCATAAGGCTGTGTAACTATTAGCAGGAGAAACATGGATTTTTAAGGTGGGTGTATCACTTGAATATTTGATTTTGAAAGATTAAGAGGTTTTACAAAATATCAGGAAAGCTGAAATACGGTTTTATCCTTTGGGAAATGATTGTCAGTAACATAACATGTATAAAAATTGAATATATTAGGCTCAAATATGCCAAATGAGTGGTATGGTCCTTTACATATTTGAATGGAAGGTGCTGACTTGACAGCATATTCCAAAGTTTAGGGGCTGTGACAGAGAAAGCTCGGTCGCCTTTTGTCTTTAGTCAAGATCTGAGGGACTTGGAGCTTGTGTAAGGCCTTAAAAGATCTGATATATAAGGAGGGGCCTGACCATTCAAAGCTTTAAGAGCAAAAAGTAAAATCTTTAGGTTGATAATGTGTTGAATTGGAAGCCAGTGGAGAGCAGCTAAATCTGGACTTCTCTCTTTTTTGAGCCTGTTAAAAGCTGAGCTGCAGCATTTTAAACTAATTGAAGGCCACATATGTCTGGTTGATATCAGAGTATGAGGAGTTGCAGTAGTCAAGCTGAGAGGAGGTGAGTGCATGCATGACCTTTTCCAGGTTACTGAGTGAGACAAGTGATTTGATTTTTGAAAAAGTTTGAAGCTGAAAGAAACACTTGATTTGACAATGGCATTTATCTGTTTATCAAACTTAAATTTAAAACAAGTCAAAAATCACTCTGAGATTTAGCTTAAGGTCAGAAAAATGTATGTGCTGTAGGTCACCTGGGTTAACAGAGTGTGTGACTGCTTTTGGAGGGCCAAAAATAACAAGTTCTGATTTTGTCATGTTTAACTGCAGAAACTTTGGGGCCATCCAGCACTTGACTTCCTCAAGTACACTACAGGCCAGACCAGACGTTTGAGGCCACCCTAGATTTAGCATGAACAGACTGTATAGCAAGTTAATCCAAAATGATGTGGGAGAAGGCAGACAATGGCTGTTGAATAGAATGTTAAAACACATCAGCAGGGAGTTGGAACACAACAGGAGTGCTGCACTAATACAGACTGATGCCTTCATTACTAATCATTTCTGTAGCCAGAGCGGCTACATAATGTGAGAAATGTTGACTAATTCTTCCTGAAAACTAATTAGTTACATTTATTTTATATGTCATTTCCTATGCAATAAATCATAAAACAAATAGTGTATTGATGATTTTTTTTTTTTTTTTTTTNTTTTTTTAATAAATCAGGGGGTGGCCTCAATCTTCTGGACTTTTCAGGCCTGCCACATCAGTGGGTTTCAGAGGAAGATAGAGCTGAGTGTCATCAGCATACAGTGATTTTTCCTAATGAAGCATGTTGATAGAGAAGAGGATGGGGCCAAGAATGGACCTCTGTGGGACCCGACAGGAGAGGCTTTCTAGGGAACAGGAGAATGAGCTGAAAAAATTCTATTTGAGAGATATGAATTGAACCATTTTAAAACAGTACCGCTAACTAGGCTAAGGCTAATTCCTGCCTTAGATGCTTGATGCAGATAGCATGGTCAACCGTGTCAAAGGTGGCACTAAGATGGAGAAGGAGTAGCAAGGCATAATTACCCAAGTCAACTGTAAGAAGGAGGTCGTTATGGACATTTTTTTTAATCTTATTTATTTTTTAGTCATTATGGATTTTTAACAGGGCTGATTCCATGCTGTGGCCAGATCTAAAATCAGACTGAAATTTGTCTAAAAATATATTTTTACTTAGAAATAAGTGAAAGTTGTTTTCTGCAGAATACTGACATTATTCTAAAAGCTAAAACACTTTTTTCACATGACTCAAGTCCTTTTTTTATGCATGTGAAAAGCGTGTTAAAGGACCAGCCATGAGGCATGTTTGGGCCCAATATATACAATTTGCATACATGTTACGTTGCTGGCAACCATTTCCCAAAACATAAAACTTGTATTTTAGTTTTCCTGTTATTTTGCAAAATCTCCTAATCTTTCAAAATCAAACATTCAACCAACCTTAACATCAAAGTTTTTCTGCTAATATTTACACTCGATTATGAAGACATGGCCATTTTTAATTTGATAAACATTGTCTTCACAGGCTATATTTCCTGGCGGAGAAATACATCTTCATCTGTGCCGCTCCATACTGGCTCGGTTAAAAAAAAGTTACTTAAACAAAAAGACCTAATAGACGTAGACATAGTGTTGTTCACTGTGGTGGATTAAGTACCTCCAGCATGTTTCAGATCTCTACAAATTGATTTAATAGCAAATTGGAATGAACTGAAACCAATGTCAGTCTGGCAGTTAGGGCTAAAAAAATAAAAAAAATTACTGGTAACATTTCCCATTTTGGGAAATGTTGTCAGTAACCAAACATGCATGTGGATTGTACATATTGGGCCCAAACATGCCAAATGTACGGTATAATCCTTTAGCATGCTGTTCACATGTCAAAGTTTTCCATCCACATTTTGTTTTGTCATTGAATCTCGTCTTTCTTCTTATAGCTTAACCCTATGTGTGGATTATACATATATTGGGCTCAAACATGCACATTTGCCGGTATGGTCCTTTAAGAGGTTTTTTTGGAGAAACTGTTCCCTGCTGCTGCCTGTCACCGTCCTCCATGCTGCACTTGTATTGACCTCGCTACCCAACACTCTGGGGGCTGACACTTCATCAAGAGGCCTTCTGACAGAGCAGGAGTGACGAAGACCNACCCCGTCCCACTCTTGATGTGCCTTTTGTTTGGTGCCTAATGACAGCTGTGATGGAACCGTCATGCTCCGTGATCACGCCGGCCTGCAGCCAAGGCTTCTTCCTCTCTGCTGCTCCTCTGCAGCCGCTGCTCCTCTCCTGCTTTTTTCCATCTCTATCCACGGCGACGTGGGTCAAACAAAGCCTCGCACTCTCACCTCATCGCGCCAAATCAAAGGTGGCGCCACATCAATTCCCATCTTGGGGTTTGTTTTCTAAATATGCATATGTGTGATATGTGTTTGCATACATGCTTGCATATAGCTCCAAACCAGGAGACCCGGTAGCTAAAAATATCATCTTTCCCGGCCCAGGAATTGTCTGGAGGGTTCATTGGAAACTTGTGCAGCTGGGTGCGTTTTCCTGCTGTTCGCCCTGAACACATACTCTCATTCGGAGACGGTGAGCAGCTCTGCCTATTAAAATGTAAATTCCCTCTCGGTGCAGTGGCGGCAGCAGCAGCACCAGTCTGGGATGGAAGGGGGGGGTGAGAGGTGTGAGTGCTATAGGCTGGATCTGTATTTTACCACGGGCTCCCAGATAGGCAGCATGTGGCTGGATAATATGCTCGGCTGGCCGGGCCGTCAGCTGATTTCACAGCCCAGCACTGAAAACAAAAGGTGGCCGGGTCATTCCTGAGCTTTTTCCAATACACACCCACTCTAGCAAAATCCATTTTGCTGACTTTATGCAGCCGCTTTACACGTCTTTCTCTCTCTCTTTGTTTTTTTTTTTTGTGTGTGTATTTCTTTCTTATTTGCTTTCTTTATTATGGGATTGTTATGTAAAAATCATCAATAAAGGAGCAATCTGCAACCTAAATCCAAAAATCAAACTACAGGATTGTTAGCTGCTGTCACTCTCAAATAGACTGAAATGTCTATAAAACAATGAAATCTAATGTATTCAGATTTTCTGATGATGTTAAAGGTTTGGTATCTTTGGTAACAAATATACACAAAGCAGGAATTTAATCTTACAGTATGATTGAAACACAAGATGCTGTTTCCCCCTATAAGTCAAGTTTTATCACACATGCAAATAAATATGTAATTTTGGTTAAAAATACTGAATGTCCTTTTAATGTCCTTTTATAAAGTATTTAAAATGGATATACATCTTTCTTTAAAATTAAAAATGCTATTAAATAATGGTTATTTCTGAGTACAGTCTGACTAAATGAAACCTGGCTTGTTACGGGCAGCAAACACACAACATATACTTCATATTATGAATTCAGAACTTGTGCCCTGATCTCAGATCAGTTTGAATCTGTTGCCAGAAGGCTAAAATGATGAGATTTTTACTGTGTAACTCTAATAAGCTGGTCAAAGTCTCTGACCATCAGTTCCCAGGATGTACCACTAGATGGAGCTGTGATCATACTGTAGAGAGCTCAGATGCTGAACGAGGCGGTGCACCAGCTACTCTCACAACCCATGTCCCCTACATGTTCAACACAAGAAACACGCCTGGCTGCTCCTCCTAAATATTGGCTTTTATGCATGTGGTTTTCCTTACAGGCCCTATAGCAACACAAACACAAAGAAAATGAACAAAAAAATCAAATGTGATGGCAGAAATACATGCCAGTAATTCATACCTGAGACGTATGATTTGGTTTGTTGCCTATGATGTGATGTTGTGTTAAAAAAAAAAAAANCCCCCCCCCATTACCTTGCTCTTTACTTTCCTCCTCTTTTCTCCGCTCTAGTGTCACAATTCTTGCCTAAAGATCATAACTACAGATACACTCATGTCACAAATGCAAACTTTTTTTGTTTTTGTTTTGTGCTTTCCATTAAATTCCAAATTAGTTGCATGTTTGTAACATATTTTTTAATGTACAATGATGTCATAAATGTGACCCCTGTCCGAGCATATATTTTAATGACATATCTGGATCAATAGATGTTGATAGACCATCATAGGATGCACGTGTCTGAATTTCTTTTCATTAAAGGACTATATCAGCGATTTTGCATGCTTAAGTCCAATAAATACTGCATACATGTTATAATTTTCCTGTTATTTTGCCAAATCCCCTAATGTTTAAAAATCAAATGTTTAGCTGACACACACCTTAAATTAAAATTCAATGTTTCGCCCATTAACACGTATGTCCAAACGTAGAAGGGATGGTTGTTTTCAATTTCTTGGTAAAATCCAGCTTCTCCTAGGATTATACTCCCTGCTAGACTTGTTAAATAAAGTAATTTCAACAAAAAAACTTAATAGACATGTTGTTTGCTGTGATGGATTATTTATTTCAAGCACATTTCAAGTCTACACAAATTCATTTTTATTGTGTACTGGAATGAACTGAAACCAATGGCACTCTGGAAGGTAAGAAAAACAATTCTAAAATTGACCCCTAAACTACTACATTTTGGGAAATGGTTGTCAATAGTGTAACCTGTATGCGGATTGGGCTAAACATGCAAAATTGCAATACTGTCGTTTAACATTCAGAACTAAAGACTGAGAAGTAGAATGCTTTTATCTAAATCATTTTTAAAGGGTTTTTAGTTGTTTTTGTTTTTCAGTTTAAAAACTACTAAACCAATCTCTTGGTAGGGACACCCTGGTTTTCATGGGCCTCTCTCAGTTTAGATATACATATAAAAAATCATTAGAAAAAACAGATCAGTCCGTTTTTGTTAAGTGGTAAAAATCATATTATTTATTGTGCATTCCCGGGAATATAAATCTAATTTATGTGCTAAAATAATAATAATAAAAATATTTAAAATAACGTGCTACCACCTTGAAAATGAGATGATGCATCTCATGGGGTTTATCCTCATATACTGTAATACATTTACAGAATTTGATTGATATTACCTGGAATATACAGTAATAATGTGATTTAAAAAATAAAAAAAGGCTTATCTCTTTTTAAAAATGAACTCTTCAACACAAATCTGTCTTGGTCGGTCGCCTTTAGTTATTGGTTTTAACCCCAGCCTCCTCTCTCTGCAGCATCTGTGTTTACTACATATATTCCAGAGACTTTGACTCAGAGTCCCAGAGGACTGACACCTCAAACCTCATGTCAGAGCTTAAGCCTCATTATTCCCCGAAACAGAAAGACTGCTGAGGAATTCACCTGATGCTGTCCATTGTATGACAATAAGCAGCATTGATTTAGCAGTTACGGGCTGATTTATGTGCGACCAAACGAGGGTCTAATGTGCTGCTCTCAGAGAGCCCGTGTCCTTTCTCCGCCTTTGGAGCCGATCAAACGTGGACGACCCGAGACTTCTGTGCCCTTGCTTTGTCCAGAGCTGCAGTGGCAATGTCATAAATGTAAACGTCCTCTTAAAATACAAGAACATCGAACAAGACTGTGTAGAACTTGTTTGTCCTCCTGTGTGACACGTGAAACCCAAAGTGCACATTAATGGCACATGTATGTTGAGCAAATGATTTTCATTTGTTGTTGTAATAGTCTATAGTCTTAAAAGCTGACACATACGACAGACTAGCTTCCACTTCCGAGTCAACTTCTTTTGACTGCTCACACTTGGAGGCGGGATGAAAGAGACTGTCGTCATGGAAAAGGGTGGGGTTGTTAGTAGACATCCTGCTCCTCATCAACTACAAGAATACCAGCTAGCACACTAGCTAGCTATAAGTGCCGTACACTTAAGTGGTTAGCTAGCATGCTATCTGGGCTAGCACTCCCTGTTAGCATGCCAGCTAAACACTCAAAGTGTTTGTGGCAGCAAGCTAGTATACCAACTTAAAGCTAGCTAGCTTCAGAGGTCTACAATGGGGAAACCAAAGAGCAAATCTGTAAGAGGATGTCCCAGCACAGGAGAAATAACACCACGGGACCAGACTCAGCGGTTTACCTCCACCTGAACACAGAGGACATTCCTTTGAAGATGATGATGTGACATTTTGGACAGAGAAGATGGTTGGTTTGAGACCGGAGTGAAGGAGGCCATTTATGTTGATGTAGAGAGACCTTCCCTCAACAGAAACGGAGTCTCAGATACGATCTACCACCACCTACAGTGCTGCTGTCTTCCAAAGACATTTGGAGACAGGTCCTGCATCCAACAGGGGACCAAATTAGAAGCTGAAATTTATTATTTGAAATTCATTCATTGTTTGAAATTTGAATAATGCATTTTGCATCACGCATTATTCAAAAAAAATAAAAAAATAAAAATGAGTAATATATTTGGAACTGAAGGTTAGTTGTGATTTGACACCATAGTTACTATAGTTATTGGAGGTTTAACATCCTTCTGTTCATTCTTTTCTGACTGACGAAACCATTTGGATGAATGGTGAAACGTTTCGTGATTAAAAACGTGAATCCAGTTGACTTGACTCAGTTTTCATACAGCCTAGCTAGCTACAGATGTACTGTCATACACATTTTGAATGTTTAGCTAACTTGCTATCTGGGCTAGCTGGTATCAGTGGAAGTAGTTATGAGGAGAAAGGTGAACCCGGGCCTCAAAGAAAAACAAGCAGGCCCTGTTTACTGACGTCACTGCACACTGCACACCCAACCAGTCA
The DNA here is from genome assembly GCA_014773175.1 of Lucifuga dentata. Classification (NCBI taxonomy): domain Eukaryota; kingdom Metazoa; phylum Chordata; class Actinopteri; order Ophidiiformes; family Bythitidae; genus Lucifuga; species Lucifuga dentata. The sequence goes on along the minus strand of VXCM01003751.1, from coordinate 19,818 downwards.
ACACATTAGGTGGGCGTGGCTATTGGATCGCCAGAGTTGGAAAGCTACAAATTTTGTCTGGTGCATCCCCATCCACTTTTGGTGTTGGAATGATGCCTTTTGACTCTGACAATCTGAGTATGCATGAAGCATGTGGCAGCCTTCAGGGGTCAGAGGTGAATGTGTTTGGTCTGCCCCTCCTCTTCAGCCTGTTGACTGTTTATGCCTCAGGCTGACAGACTGTATTATGTAAAAATTTCAAGGAATTTTTCCATGTCAGTATTTTTTCACGTTTTCATCTGTTTATAGACATGACATAAAACTTGAATCCACATGGAAAGAAACTATTCACAGCTGACCATGTCACTATTTGGAATTTCCAGGATTTTTTTTTTTTTTTTTNTTTTTTTTTTTTTTTTTTAACATAAGATAACCAACCATCTACCTGAGGAGCGTTTTGAATTCACATGTATTAATGTCACTTGACTTTGACTTGATTTTACTGATTATCTTTTTCATTCAATATGTATGAAAATGGTGAGAAGAGGATATGACATTGCGGTTGTGTCTCTTTCCTTTCGATCACGTATTTGATCACATATTGAATCACAACTTTGTTTAAAGTCTCCATAATGGAGAAAGATCTGTGCAGGAAATTGCTTTCTCAATACTGATTAGCTCGCACTGCAGCAGGACAAACGTTTTGTTGTGCTGAAGAAAAAAATACAGACTTTCCCCAAGTGATACTAGTAGTGAAATTACAAAATATATGTACAAAATATATATATTAAAGGAATAGACATCTAAAAATATTGGGGAAAAAAAGAAGTTTCTTTCAATGGTTTATAATCAGATGCCTTCTTTGCCTTGAATGAGATAGAGAAGGAACTGTCACAATTTGGCACCTAAGAAACTTTTAAGGCTATTATCACTATAAATACACTGATTTCTACTGTAGCATTAATGAGTTATATGTTAAGAAAGCTGCAGCTATTTAAATGCTATACATGCCTGTACAGGCCTGATCTCACAGCACTGAAATTGAAAGTTATAGGAAAGGAAAAAGAAATTCCTATCATGACACAAATATTTTTGAAAGAGGACATGTGTATATTGACTCCATGCGTGGTGAGGATGATGGTGATGATGATGATGGTGGTGGTTCGAGTGGCCAAAGAATCTCCATGAATCACAGCAGGAGAATTACAGACGTTAGTTGGGATTTTGGATCAGAAAGTCTCCAAAACTATGATCAGACGCCACCAGGACAACTGAGAAAAATATTTGTTTCATGATAAAAATGTATCTTTCCATTTGATTATTTTACTTTAATTAAAGGTTATATTTTGGTTAATATTTTGAATAAAAGATCATGAGGATAAACAATAAAAACATTTTTTTTTTTTCACGGCCCATTTTGCTTTTATTTACCAAGGTTGCCAGTGTTTGTGGAGGGCTTTCTTCATCTTTGTCTACTTTTGGAAGCAAGCATAACATTGTGATTTAAAAAAAAAAAAAAAAAAAAAAAAAAAGCTAGGTGGAAAGTGTGCATGACTCAGCTCTTGATTCATAATAGATGAGCAACTGTATTTACATAAATTAGTGTTGTCGCGTTTTGAAATCTGACTGAGGTCTTTGTGCAGAGTTTGTATCTCCTCGTTTGCTTTCCACCTGGTGCTTTGCTTTCCTCCCACAGACACAGGTTAGCTTAGCTGGAAAAATCTGAATTTGCCTGTTTATCTGTGTGTATCTTACTGTGTTTTCACCTACGATGTTTAGTCTCAATCACACTCGGGCACAGACCAAACAACTACATTCATTTTGAGGACATGGTCTCTGATCAGAAACACAATCTGGAGCGTTTTCTTTGTGGTGGAAATATGATCTGAACTTGTTCTCAATCACCTACAAGGCTTATGTTGTAATTTTGAGGTAAACGTAAAATTACGACATAAGCAGTCTCACAGCTGGTACAAGCAATGAAATGCACTGCCTCAAATTGCATTCAAATTCAACATTCTGCTGCCATAATTGGAACTTGGTAAAGACCCAAAGGATGACTGCAACAGTTCCATTCAATTCAATATTTCATTGCCATGTTAAACTTACAGTTGATAGGAATTTATCTCAGTGTGCTTATAATGACTAAATAAACAGACAAACATACAACAGTCATTCATTGTACGCATATATTTGATAAATCTAAAAAGAGAGACATTTAAAATGCTAATTAGCAACAAATAACAGCTAAAAACTGCAACACTGGATCAGAGCAAAAGTAAATTAAATTTTAAAATTTAATCATAACAGTTAAAAGGAAGAATTAAAAATTAAGTCCTGAGAGTCATTTAAAATAGGAATTATGGGTGTATATGTGATGTTCCTGGATCTGGTCATTTTTGAGGGAATGAGATGAGCCTTTTCCCTGAGAGGAGAAATTTGAACAGATACAAGGGGCTTCTAAGATTTTGAAGACACGTTTTTTCAGACGTGATTCATGAATTTCTTTAAGAACAGGGAGTTTAACGCCGATGATTGTTGAGGAGGTGCACACAGTTCGAGGAGGTGCACACAGTTCTCTCTGACTGTTTTCCTTCCTGGCTTGTCATGTTGTTGAACCACACCATTGCTGAAAAAGTGAGAATAGATTCTATCACAGCTCTGTAAAAACAAACCTTCTCTTGAAACTTGGAACTTTTTCAGCTGTCTGAGAAAGAACGGTCGTTGGTGGGCTTTGCCTGTGATGGCTGTCATGTTGTCTGACCACTTCAGGGAGGAAGAGTTGGTGGTACAGCAAGGAACGTATGCCAGTTCTGTCATTATTCTGATCCTTCCTGGGCCTTGGCCTTCACACAGTGCCGGAAGTTTAATCCTAAAGCCTGTAGCGATGTAGCCCTGGCTTCCCTCACTAAATTGTCTTTATTAATTGGTGATGTGTACCTTTTAAAAAACACGAGTATCACATGACTTTTAGTAGTCAGAGCTGCGTAAATTCAAACTTCTTTGAGAAAAATGAGTGAACATCTGAGTTAGCCTGTTTAGCCAATGCTGTATTGGATGTTTTTATATCTCAGCTCCTCTTCTTGTCCTTGTCCTCTCCTTGTCTCCTCTCCTCTTCTTGTCCACATCCCAAAAAAGTAAGGAAATACAGCAACTTTTGAATACATGGGGGCATGAAATCAACATGAAAAATCAGTTAAAACCATAATTATAAGTCTTAAAGTCTGGTAGAGATCACACAGACTTGACTGGATCTTGACCCCGGACTGGACCTGCTCCTGTTGCCTTTCATTGGAGTTCGATGCAGCCGTGATCAGTGTTTCTAGAACCGGATCTTGAAGAACTCCTCACGTAGGCTGAGTTGTCCCACAATTCATTGCAGAAAATGGCCTTCTTCCCCTCAAACTGAATCCTTTATTGGGTCTCTAAGAGTCGAAAATTGTCCATCTGTCCCTTTCAGTGAAAACGAATTCCAGGTCTGAGCAATTGCCAGGCCTTCTGTCATTTAAGAGAGCGCTCCAAATATCTTTTAAGTAATGAGAAGTCATTTTCCAGGCTGTTATTGGAACGCGTCACACAAAGGATTCCATTCTGTCTGAAATGGTACATTCACCAATGATGGGGGGAAAAAAAGAGGAAAACACCAAAGTCTGAGTGACTCTAAGGCCTTTGAACCTCGAGTCAAACATCATTGTGTGAGCTCCTTTCCTGCACAGGAGTCACCAAATACTGCTATTAGTACTGATTGAAAATCCATGAGGACTCTTGTGAAAGCAGTACAGTGCCCTTGAAAACTGATCCAAAATAAAAAAAAAAAGAAGAAAAAGCCTGTGTCCTTCCTGTCAAAATGTTGTGTCTGAGGTCTGCAGCACCTTCACTCCCAGCTCTATTATTTCACATAAAGACGAGAGGCCACAAAGAGCTCAGAGACAATTTCACTTTTAGTTGAAATGACTGTGACCAGAGCAGCAACAATAGACGTTAAGAGACCATTAAAAGTGTTTTGGCATATCACTTCTGACCCTCTTTTACTAACTGTTGTTTTTTTAAGGGGCTGAGTAATATATTCTAGAGAATTTGTTAGTGTGGTTGTTACTTTGTGATCAAATTTTCCCCTTAAAATTTACGTTAAGCAGCTTTAATGTTCCAACCCAGCCCAAAAAATCAAACTGAGAAAGAAAATAGATATATGTTTTTCTGTTTCACCACCTTAAATAAATGTTCTTATCTAAGTGCCAGGTGCCAAGTGTCATTTATTTTAGCTCAGCTTTTACTCTAAATCATCATATTTTCACATTCAGGTACTATAAAGGTGCAATAGATACAAAAAAAAAAAAAAAAAAAAAATGCACAAAAACACAAAAGTGTCTATAAAGCATCACACATACTTATTGATAAATCTTGAAAAAAAAAAAATTGGCAAAGAAAGTTTTTGTCAATACAAAATCAACAGTTGAACCTTTTTCAGCCAAATGAAAGCTCAAAATCTGATAAAGAAAAAACAAACAAACAACTACTTACAAATACACACAGTCGAGTGTTGTTTTTTTTTTTTNGGGGGGGGGGGGGCGTTCAGTGTCCAGGCTTTTTATCACAATCTTTAACTTTAGTTGCTGAAAATACAAAAAGTTATTCCTCAATAACCATCTTTCTAGCACTTCCTCTCTCAGCTGCAGTGTGACAGACACAAAATGCCCTTTAAAAGAATGCATGTACCTGATTGGCTGATGTGGGGAAAAATGGCAGCTCCTGATAGGTTAAGAGATCTGTCATTCGAGAGCCTAAACACTGAGAGTCTAATACCCTGCCAAGCTTTTCTGGGTTTGTTTTAATGTCAAAGAGCAGCAAAATTAGGCAGAAAATGTATAAATTTAAGTTATTCCCACACACAGATATTATATTTGCAATATGGCGGCTTCCCGTTGATCTACACATATAATCTGGATGTCATCAGAAAGCTCCAAGTCTCATCTTTACGGCACTTTTTACAGTGTGAGTGAAATACATGCAGTGAGCATTGAGACAATAAGGGAAAAGTAAACAGACATTAGCCGTTGTGGTACGGAGAAGGTAGACCCCAGATGATAACCTGAGGGAAGTGCAACGCAAAACTCAGGAAGAGTCTCAGTCGTTTTTGCTACGTTTGTGCTGTTAAAATTTTCATTTGTGCTGCTGTCATTTTTTTTAAAAATATTAAAGAATAATTTATAGGTCATTCCGAAGTCACTCAGCACCTCAACCCAAGTGACACTCACCACCCCCTAGTGGTAAAGTGAAGTATAGCAGATGATTCCCCTTGTAATTACACCAAACAAAACAAACTTGCTTTCATTTTTTTTTTTTTTTTTTTTTTTTTTTTTTTTTTTTTTACCAGCAACCATCCCCAAACAAAGCACAAACAAATGAGACCATTTTGGGTCAATTTAGAGCAGGTAGAGGCTGAGTGACCTCAGAATGACCTATACAATATTCTTTAATATCTAAAAAATGTTAGCAGCACAAACAGAAATTTTAAACCAGCACAAGTGACTGAGACTATTTTCCTGGAGTTTTGCATGAGCCGGGGCTGATTTCACTCAGATCAGATGATACCCAATCCACATAATCCTTTGGGTTTGGTTATTATTAATTCCTGTGTTTAACTTTTGTGAATAACACTTTTTTGGCAGCTGACGCTCACGTTGCGGGTGTCCAGAGCCAGAACAAAGTACTCAACTCACAAAATTCCTTTAAGGTGGAGCAGCAGTTGTTGAATTGCGTGGCTCCTCATGTCGGTGCTGATGCTGAGCATTTCTTGAAGTAGATTCTGGCAACGCTTGACTCCTGTTACAAAAAAGCGATGATCTATCCTCCTTTTTTCTCTTGCTGTGCATGCATGCACATGAATCCATCATTAGTCCCCCCCTACACCTCCAAAACTCCTCACACTGTGACACCCCTCCATCTGTGTTCCATCTTTCTCCATCACCCCCCACCCCATCTCCTGCTTCACATTGAGGCAAGCTACCACATGCATGGCGTAGTTAAACACCTTGTGATTTATGGCGCTTTAATTTGGTTGAGGCCCATCCGTTGTTTTGCAGCTTGCGGTGCGGTGGGTTGCCCCGCTGANACCTTGTGATTTATGGCGCTTTAATTTGGTCGAGGCCCATCCGTTGTTTTGCAGCTTGCGGTGCGGTGGGTTGCCCCGCTGACAGTAATTTCCCACCGGTTGGGGAGGACTGTGCATCATGAGCTAATGGAATCCACTTCTGCCCCCTTCCCATCTTTAGCGTGAATACAAGAGAGGAAGGAGGGAGATGGAGAGAGCTTATGTTTGAAGACGGAGGAGGAGTAGGAGACAAACAGCACTTCCTATTTACTCTGCCAATTTCACTTGACGGCTCATGGCGTTTGGAAATGAAGCGGGCCGTCTGGTGCAGCAGGAAGGAGGCCATGGCTGCTGGTTGTGGATAGAGGGTAGCAGGCAATTACGCTGCTAGCTGATTAGAGAGCANCCTTACTTGACCCTCCCCCTTACCCTCAGACCCTCCTCACCTCATCCTGATGTGAGTGGACAATTGAGGCAGACAGTGCTTGATTGGTTTCAGACATATTTACTAAATCCCGTTGTTGTGGCTCTGTGCAGCCATCAAAGCACCCAGCGAGTTCACAGGCTACGATCCGCCCGTAATCTGTTCGATTCGGTCACGCTGAGCACTGTGTTCATCTCTGTCCTTGTTTATTACTCTGTTTCCTGTTATACTCTGTGCATCCTGTAGCATCAAGTAAGGACGTAACCTACTGTATATTTTAACCCTCTGGAGTTTCAAATCAGTTTTTCAAGAAAATTCTTCATTCAAGAGGGGGGAAAAAAAAAAAATCNAAAAAAAAAAAAAAAATCTAAAAATAAATCATAAAAAGTTATCAATTTTTTACTTGATTTGAAAGATTCTAGAAAATAAAAGAAAGTCTCTAAAAAACTCAACAATGTGTCAAATGTGACTTTTGAAGGTTCATTCCTTTTTTTTTTTTTCCCATGTCCAAAACTGAGTTTGTTAGTCCTGTTAATATTGCTGTCATTTATATTATATGTTTGATAAGGGCAAAACAATTTAAGATTTAAAATACATGGGCTGCCTTCACACCTTCATTCTTCCTGCTTTTCTGAATGGACAAGGGGATTGTTTTCTTGCTGTTAAAGGACCATACCACCCATTTTGCATGTTTGAGCTTAATATATTCCATTTTCATACATGTAATGTTACTGACAGTCATTTCCCAAAGGACAAAACCGTATTTCAGCTTTCCTGATATTTTGCAAAATCTCTTAATCTTTCAAAATCAAATATTCAAGTGATACACCCACCTTAAAAATCCATGTTTCTCCTGCTAATAGTTACGCAGCCTCATGAAGTCATGGTCCTTTAAATTTTTCCATAAACGCAGGTCTTCTTTTGGGACTATATTCCCCGGTGGAGACATACATTCACTTCACACTTTTTATTGTGCTTAAATGCTAAAATTATGAAACTTAGAAAAAAAAATCCTGAATACAAGTCTTGTTGGCGTTGATGGATTATCTGTCCCAAGAACGTTTCAAGTATCAACAAGTTGATTTTAATAGCGTACCAGAATGAACTGAAACCAATGGAGGTCTGGAAGGTAGGAAAAACATTTTTAATTCACCGTTCCAGTAGTATGCTTTGGAAATGATTGTCAGTAACGTTATGTGTGTGAAAATTGAATATATTAGGCTCAAACATGCAAAATGGCCGGTATGGTCCTTTAATGATCTTGGGCTTCTCTGCTTGGACTTGAGCTATGGATCTGAGGGCAATGAAGTCTGGATGGAGATTGCCGACTGCCATTTCACAAATGTGTCAATGAGACAGAGTTTCAGAGGTCGCAGCTGATTAAGTTCTCACCTCCTGATGCTTGTCAGGTGTAATGCTGCATTCAAGCTACCTCGGAAATCAAATTTTTCCAGTCGGGATTTCTGACTTCTGAAACTGATCCAGCCAAATGTAAACAAAAAGCATGGCTGAAAGCCAATAAATACTGTCAGATTAAATAAACATCGTAATAAATGCTAACTACAGTAAAGTTAGACTACAGCGCTGTTTGATTGTGTTGTTTTACAATGATATTAATCACTGTGGGTATTAAACTTTGTGCAGATAAGTAATATTCTGGAATTATTTATGTATTTATGGCAAATAGTTATTATACACTGTGATAGTTAACTTGGAGATATATTTTGCCCTTTTTATTTCAATGTCACTTAAGAAAAAATACTTTATTTGCCTGATAGCTGACCATTTCCATTCATAAAGCTCGCTTCCATGGGCACCGACATGTTGAGTGACGCCATATTCGTGAAGTTGAGGTATATAACTATGGTCCGAGTTTCCCAGTCGGAGCTCCAATTCCACATTTTTCCAAGTAGGAAGTCAGGAAATTCTGACTTCCCAGGTAACTCGAACGCAGCATAAGATCATGGTTTTGAGTTGTTCAAATTAACACTTGATACATAGAATGGAATATTAAATCGCTGTCATCCATAGCAGGTGTTTTTCCTTCAAGATATGACACACCAAGCAGAGCTTACTTAACCTTGCTTAACATAACTAAAACAATATCAATTAAATTAAATCAATAAGCTATGACTTAAATTTAATATATTTTTCTGAGCAAAGCTGAGTAGCAAAATATAATGTAGAAGTAGAGATCAAACGGAGTCATAACCTGAAAATTGAAAATGACATTGGATTTGAAAATGCCTGCTTTGTCACACTTTGTATTTATTTATCAGGGAAAGTGAACAAACACAACATGAATTCAAATGTAAATGTGCAAAATTTATCCAAGACTAATTTTCATCACTATCTTACCAAAAATGTTACCTGTCACTTCCTGCAAGATGTACAGTAGTGTCAGATAGACTGCATCAATATTAGACCTTATAAAAGAAACTTAAAGGAGCATGCCACTAATTATGCAGGTTTGAGCCCAATTAATATGATCTGCATACGTTATTGCCACCATTTTCCAAAACATACTATTGGAGTGGTAAATATTATAAAAGTTTTGCATGCATTTCTATGTGAAACTCAAGTTATACAATTTGACATTGTTGAAATATTCCCTAATATGTCACACTATAAAAATGAGGGACAACAACATAATGCATGTGGCCCCTTTAAAGGAACATTCTGGTGATTTTGCATGTTTGAATCCAAAAAATACAGCCCACATACCACATTTCATGACTGAAAACCATTTTCCAAAACGTAAAACTAGAGCAGTAAATTTTGCAGTTGTTATTCCTACCTTACAGGCAGCCACTAGTTTCAGTTCATTCCAGTACACTATAAAAATCAACTTGTAGAGACTTGAAATGTACTTGAAATAAGTAATTAATCACAGCGAATCAGAGGCTTTCTAATTTTTGGTCAAAGTTACTTAATTTAACACAGGGCTACACAGAAGAAAAATTATGTCTCTGCCAGGAATATAGTCTCTGGAGGCTTTTACCAAGAAATTAAGCACAACTGCACCTTCTACAATTGTGTTAGGGTGAAACATTGAATTTGAAGATGGCTGTATCACCTAAACATTTAATTTTGAAAGATGAGTGGATATGCAAAATAACACAAAAATTAAAATCCATTTTGTGTTTCAGAAAATGGTTGGTAGTAACTGAACATGTATGCAGGTAGTATTTATTGGACTTAAACATGCAAAATTGCCGGTATGGTCCTTTAAGCGAAAACAAGAAACCTACGGGAAAACATGATACATTTACAAGAACAATTGAAGTTCCTCCGCATGTGGCAAAGTTGAATATTCTTCTCTGCCCGCACATTAATGAGGTAGTTTATCTGTTCCATTTTTTCCACGATGAGCTCCTGCTGCTCGTGGACAAGAGTGAACACTAATGCCACTCATGATAGTGTCACAACATATATGAATTTTCCTCCTGTGGAATACAGAAGTATGGAGCCCCTTCATGTGTGAAAAAAAAATAAAATGGGTAAAAAAAAAAAAAAANAGGTAAAAAAAAAAAAATATTAGTTGGACATTAAAAAAAAAACCAGACTGTTTTTCCTCCTTGTTTTTTTTGTCGTGTTTTTTTTTTTTTACTTTTTTTTTTTTCCTCTTCTGAAACATACTAAAAATAGGTCAAAGCTACAGCTCATACAACAGAGCTGTTTAGCTGCTGTTTGAGGAACGATTTCCAATTAAGTAAATGCTAATGCTAGTTAGCGGCTAACGTGTCTATGACTGTACCCACTACAAGTTCCGATGAAAAAACAAATCAGTGAATAAAGTCACTAACTCACTACTNATGACTGTACCCACTACAAGTTCCGATGAAAAAACAAATCAGTGAATAAAGTCACTAACTCACTACTACTTTTGACAATGTTCTAGCATTTGGCAGTTCCAACAGTGTATTTTTATGCATTTATAATGATTGATTCTTTTACGAGAGTTGACTTAACTCAAACAGTAGCAACACAGCTCTGTTGCTGCGCTGTAGCTTTGACCTATTTTTAATACATTTCAGAAGAGAAAAAAAAAACAAAGTGAAAAAAACAGAGAAAAAAGAAAAACAAGGAGAAAAAACAAGGAAAACAAGAGAAAAAATTTTTTTTAAACCTCCAACTGATATATATATATTACCTCCAACTCATTTTTTTTCTTCCAAGTCCCCTTAGGGGCATCTGTTTTTTATTTGGTTTTTTTTACCCATTTTTTTTTTAACCCACTTTATTATTTTTTTCACACATGACCCCTAAGGGGCTCCATACAGAAGTAAAATGTACCACAGTTTAACTGAACTGATCTTAGCTCACCTTTACAGATCCACGCTCAGAGGATTTTTTTTTTTTTTTTTTTNTTTTTTTTTTTTTTTTTTTGGTTCAGATTTTGGAAAAAGCATTCATATTATCACATTTTTAGGTGAACTGCTGTCAGATTCAGACTTAACCGCCAATGTCAAAGTCTCATATAGTTTGTATGTGATTCCACTTGCCACAAATCACTGTAACTGTTAGTAGTTTTACAAAAACACCCTAACAAACACCTCACTCAGTATTGTATAAATGCCAGCATGTGCTGTAAGACTTGGTCAGTTCATCAGGGGAATTCCCAAATTAGCTTGTTAAGCTCAGCACTACACACACATATTGACAATGCTAAATTGGTCTGGCAATGAACAAGCACCTGCTAAGGTGGCTAATTAGCCTAGCTCCTGTGCTAAATTACCTGTTGATCTTTTGTTGAGTCCGGCCTACTGTATGAACTAAGCATACCACTGACCAGTTTCTTTAAATTGTTTTCCAGGTACACAATTTTATTATATTCTTATAATAGTCATGTTATTTCTGATCTATAATGTTTGCCTAAATGTGCTGAGCCAGAGCCCACTGTATGAGCGAGCCATGTGTACCAATGAATAGTACATTTTTCATTATTATCCAGCAAATAAACTCTACCGCAGAAACATTTACCAACCCAACCCAAATACAACACAACAAAGGGGTAAGCGGGGTTGCACTGTGGTTACAACAATGGCTCTTCAATTAGCTTTACTCAAGTATTTTTTTTTTTTTTTTTTTNTTTTTTTTTTTTTTTTTTTGTAGTTGGCAGATTTTACTTGTAAAAAAGTTTGTTTTCTTTTTTAAATAAGTTATTTCCATTTTTTCTCAAGCACAGTTTTCGGGTACTTTATCCACCACTGCAACCACCTAGCAACATCCTGGAATCCAAAAATGTTTTAATGGGGAAAAAAAGCAATAATTCATTACTTGCCCCACATTATCTCCAGAAGTTTGGATGCCACTTCCCCCAAAGCTTATTTGTCCAGAAATACAACAAATTTTAGTTCTTATTTCTGTGTGTGTGTGTGTCAGCACAACAAACACAAAGCTGATTTGAACACAACCTTTTATCAGGTGCAGGAGTAATGCAGTGTGGTGGAGTTGGATGAAATTATACCTTCCTTGATGGTTAGTGAGTCTGTCCACTTCCATATCTCTCACCTCAGGGGAGCCAAGCTATGGATGTCTCAGGTGTCCCCATTACATCATAAAAAGCATTCGTTATTAACAGCTTTAGAATAACATTCAAGGGCAAACGACTTTGAAATGGGAAATTTGATGTTTCTTTTTTTTTTTTTTTTTTCCC
>VXCM01003750.1:0-27500 GCA_014773175.1 Lucifuga dentata | reverse complement strand
GTTTCTCACTTTACACACCTCTGTTTTCGCTTCTCTCCATCTCTCCTTCTCTCTCTCTCACTCCATCTCTCCCATCTTTCTTTTTTCTTTCTCTTCTTTCTCACTTTTTTCTCACCCTCTCCATTTCTTTTTTCTTTCTCTCATTTCTTTCTCTCTTTCTCCTACTTTTCTTTCTTAATTTTTTCTTTTTTTCTTTCTTTGTCATCCTTTTTTCTTTCTTTCTTTCTTTCTCTCCCACTTTTTCTCATCCATTTCTGTCTTTTTTCTCTCATCCCTTTCTTTCTCTTTCTTTCTTTTTTTGCCCACCCTTTTCTTTCTGTCTTTCCTTGTTTTTCTCACTTTTCCTTTCATCCTGTCCATTTTTTTTCTATTTCTTTTTCTCTCTCCATTTCATTCTTTCTATTTTACTTTTCCTCATCCTTTCTTCCTCCCTGTCACAATTATCATATCCTGTCATTCTCTTTCTTTGTGCCTCCTCTCTCTCTCTCTCTCTCTCTCTCTCTCTCCCTCTCTCTCTCTCCAGTCTCTCCCTCCGTCTCTCTCCTCCAGAAGTCTCCGTCCTCTCCGGTCAGCTGTCACGCTACAGGTTTCTACCCAAACAGAATCATGATGTTCTGGACCAAAGATGGAGAGGAGCTTTATGAGGGCGTGGACCAGGGAGAGATCCTCCCCAACAATGACGGAACCTTCCAGAAAAGCATCGACCTGGACGTTTCATCACTCCAAGCTGAAGACTGGAAGAGGTACCAATGTGTGTTTCAGATCTCTGGACTGAAGGAATCCATAAACACCAAACTGGACCAGAAGATGATCAGAACCAACTGGGGAAAGACTGAGATGGGAGGTGATGGAGGTGAGAACCAGGTTTAGTTTGACTTCCTGTTTGTGTCCGTTTGTTGTTGTTGTGCTGGAACGTTTGTCTTCTGACCTCCTCATAAACTGAAATGACTGAAGTGGATTAAATACTCAGAATCTGATCCAGACTAAGTGTGAATGTTCTGATCTGTTTCCTGATCCTCCTTCAGGGTTTCCTGTTGTTCCTGTTGNCAGACTAAGTGTGAATGTTCTGATCTGTTTCCTGATCCTCCTTCAGGGTTTCCTGTTGTTCCTGTTGTTGGAGGTGTTGGAGCTCTGCTCCTCCTGGTCGGCTGCATTGTTGGACTCATCTTCTGGATAAAGAACAAAAAAGGTGAGAGACAAAGATGTTTGTCCTCATCATGACTCAGCAGACCTGCATGTGTNAAAAGAACAAAAAAGGTGAGAGACAAAGATGTTTGTCCTCATCATGACTCAGCAGACCTGCATGTGTCTGTTTTAGCATTAATGTTCATATCATGTCATATTCTGTATGTTTTCTGTGATGCTTCTGCTCATGAAATATAAATATTTGGTTGAATATATCGTGTTATTGCTGTTGTCATCATCGCTGCCGTTGGAGTCGTGTTTTACAAAAATAAGAATGACCCAAACACAAAGATAATCCTGTTTTGACTGGCCTCAGACTTAGACTTGGGTGCTTTTATTTTGTAGGGGTTTGGAAACGTGATTAGAACCCGTGATTTAAGCATGTCAGGAGTGTGTTTCATACAAAAACAGCAGCACAGTTGGGCTGAAGGTGTTAAGTTCTCACCCATCAAAGACGTACCTGTGGTATCTCATGGTCATTTCCTGTGACATCAGGCTGTTTGTGGGTTCTCATCCTTTTCACCGTGAAGCTCCTGAGGCATCACGGCGTCACAGAGGTACTGTGGAGTCAGCAGTGACAGGAAGGAGCGGAAAACGAGGAAATCAGGCCTTCCAGATTGAGGAAAAAGTGAAAATAAAAGTTCAGAAACTAAAAGCAGCAGCAATGCCTGTTATGCTGCTTGTCATTCTTTAAACGAGCTTTTATTTTGAAATGACGACATAGATTATAAAGATCAAACATAGAAGAGAGAAGAAAAGATGTTCTGGTTCTTTATAAATGTTGCATTAAGACACATCTTTGAGCCATTTTTGAACGCTCACACTTCAGCCGCTCGTCTCTCTATGACGGCAGCTTTTCACCAAACGTCACAATGTGGGCGTTCCTAAAAGAAATAAACAGCGTAGCCTCCTGACGACGTCTCCGCCTTCAGTCAGCGACGAGAGACGACAGAAAGATCCTGACAGCCTGAATAATACCACTTTTTCTCTTTATTTCAGGAAAGCGCTCTCTACCATGTAAGTAGAATTTGTCTTTACGTGTTTATCTGCTCTGACACACACACACACACACACACACACACAGTACTGTGCATGTAGATGCTGTAAAAATGTGCTTTAGATGAACTTTGTGTTTGATGAACAGCTGAAAGCAGCTCAGAGGCTGAGAGACTGAAACAAGATGAAGAATCATCAAACGGCGTGAACGGTACATGAGTCACGTTCACCTGGATGAAACACGTCATTCTCACGGTACGAAGTGTTCACGTCTGTAAAGCTTCCTGAACCAACATTATTCATTTTTAATTAATGTGAATCGTTTGTTGTAGATTTATGGGCAGTCACATTCAAAATGTTTTGTTCAAAAATAAATGAAGCACTTTAGGTGAGACCTCCTTTCATAAAATGATGCTGAAACAAAATCTGAACTAATTATGGTACTTTAAAAGTGTACAGAGAGTAAATTAAGTCTTTAATATGAAAATATTAAAATTAAATTATGAAAAATCTGATATTTCAGATCAAAATTAAATACAGTATTAAATGTTTGTGGAATTCAAACTTTTCTATCTGATGAGTTTTTTTTCTTTGTGTCTTTAGGTGAGAGAATTGACAAGAAGAAGATACCACACATGCAGTCGCACACACACACAAACACACACACATGCAATAATATCTGAGGTTTTGGGTTCATGTTAAACAAATTCATTGTATCTACAGTTAATCTCTGGTGATGGTTGATAAAAACAGCATGCAATCTCTATCACACACACACACACACACGCTCTCGCCTGCACGTAACATAAACGTTCTTTTCCAGTTGTGTAAATATTCTGGCTTTGGTTGAAATTCTCAGACTGTAATTGTAATTCATACATTTTGTGTTTCTTAATTAATCAACTTGTGTTTTGCATCATCTCTCTGTTTGATCCATTTGTTTTCATTTTATTGTTTAAGTACGTTAGTGAAAGATAAGGAATGATTTCTGAACATATTAATCAGGTTTTTAGATCACATGAATTTAGGGTGGTGGGAATATAAACACTGAAAATCACATCATATGTTTGATTATATGTGATTAAATTAAAAGTTTGTTTGAGCTGCTGTTTATACCTCTTTGTAACTTTGCTTTGCTTTTCANTGTGATTAAATTAAAAGTTTGTTTGAGCTGCTGTTTATACCTCTTTGTAACTTTGCTTTGCTTTTCAATAAAGTTCCAAAAATTCCAGAAGTCTGCGTCGTTTTTAAAACCCATACACGCTACAGGCCACAAGTTTGAGGCCCTTCTCAGATAAAAAAAAAATCATCAATACACTGTTTGTTTTATAATTTATTGCAGAGGAAATGACAAAAATACATAAAAGTAAGTAAGTAGTTAACTTCTGGCCTGTAGCGTGTTCACTCATATGTCACTGTAGATTGATTAATTCATTAATAAATGTTGCCTGAATCCTCACTTTGTCACAAAAAGTTTTATGAACATGACTACAAAATAACTGATATTATACTGTTAAGAGCAGAATTGACAAAATCATTTGCAATGACCAGTAATACAGCAGTTTTTTTTTTTAAACAATCTTCATCTAGTTTTTAAACTAAAAGACAGAATGAAAAATAAAAAACAACAGAATAACGTTGTCCAGATATCATACATTAAAAAAGGAAACTCATCAGATCATCAAATCTAATAAGAGCACAAAGCTTGATTATTAAAGATTGCTCCACTTCCGGCTGGTTTTCCACTGAGAGAAACCTGCGGCAGTGAATCCTGCCCGGCAACCGATGACGTAGATGTCATAGCTGTAGGTAATTTCTCCAGTTTCATGACTCCACCAATACTAGCTTCAGATGTATTTGGTTAATATGATGCAATGTTTTTAAAGTTATACAGACTAATCATCATTATTCAGTTGTATAGCTATATATATATGTAACATTTTGTTTAAACATATTTGTTTTACTCAGATGTTGCTGTTGTCTGATATGGTTATGAGGCTTATTTGAGTTTGACCTGAAAAGTTTAACAATAAATGGACTTATTGCAAGAAGTTTTGGGTTTACGCTCAGTTCCTGCTATCCAGAATTTCCAGATAGCAGGCTGTCTGTCTATCACAGTTTAAAGGGCCATACTGGTGTTTTGTATGTTTGAGCCCAATATATTTAACTATATATTTAATTGATTCACTACCAAAAATCACAACACTATTTTTAGTAGCTACAATATTGTGCCTATGACAAATTCAGCCTGCAGGCTTTTATAGTAATTTATTAAATGACACACAGTGAACAGATAAAGATGTTCTAGTTGCAGTAATTTAAATTAATTTCAGGATGATATGAATTTAATGTGCGATGTGAGTGAAGTCTGTAATATATTTTTGTGGAACTAATAGATGTATTTTTTGTACATCATCTGCACTTATGTTTGTACTCCGATTGTCCTTACTTAATAATGCAAGTAAGCCGTAAACATGGACAGAATAGATGTACGACATGTTTTGTAATTGAACTATGAGTTAGTCCACCAGGTGAGGAAATACATGCAAAGGTGGTTTACTTTATGACCTTTAACATTCCCAAATAAATGTATTTACTGTCATAATATAGGTCTGTTACTTGGATTAAATTTAGTCTGATTTACACCAATTTCAATCTGAGATGTATACATGGCATTTAAAAATAGATTTTTTTTTCCTTAACTATAATCGAAGTTGTAAAATGTTTGGAAATGCTCTCACTGATTAGAATTTACAACTTCCTGTGGCTCTGAGTTGTACAAGATGGACAAGAATGGAATTTGCAGACACAACATGGATAAGACCCATAATTATGGCTTTAAACTGGTTGATCAGCATCCACCCAGTTCACCTGATTGGCCTCCTCAGACGTTCACCTCTTTCCATACCAGAAAAAGCTGGAGCCTGTTTGTAGTCCTCAGATGATGACATCACAGCAGCGGACTTCTATAAAGTTCTTTTAAAACTGTTTGTCAAACTGCATCAATTTAGGAGATTATGCAACAATTCTGAGTTAAATTGGTTTGTGAAAGCTCAGAACTTATCAGTCAAATGTTCAGTTACCCAACAACCAAACCACAACAATATTTTACTAGTGTCTTTATTTTTCTTGGTTATTAACATGTATTTGGTTGCTAGTTGGTACGCTGATTATAGACGCTTTGGCCTCAATGTACCCATAACTATACCAGTTTAACCCCGGAAGATTTGTGTTTAATACAGTAATTAAGAAAAAAATATGTTCTATTTTTTCTATTTTAAGGCTTCACACTCCTGTAAAACAAGATGGAATCTATTTCAGAAGTTCCTTAACAAAATTAGATATCCATAATTTCAAAATATTTTTATCTCCTACTCCAAAATACTTCAAAATCCTACATTTTTTACGATAATCCATTTTATGACCATATTTGAAGAGTGAACAGGTTGATCTGGCCGAGGAGTCGGGCTCAGAACATGCCCTTCCTGTAGCGATGGATCAGCTCCGATACGTCCTCCTTACACACTTTAATCCAGCCATCCTCCCGCATGTGGTACACTAGACAGAAAACACACACATGAGAATACATTCATACACACGTCTACACACATTTACCCATGAAAAAGTGATAACGGCTCAGCTTTTAAAGTGGTCGCACAACACTGCTTAATCTCCAAACTATATGGAGATTTTTTCAAGGTAAAATTAGACCAAGGTAAAATTGGTGAAATTAGTATCGCTGTTTTACTTGAGCACATTTTTGCACCATAAAAGCATCATTTATATGCAAAGTGAAGTATATTGTTCTAAGTATATTCTTGTTCTTAACCTTTGAACATATATTTATACACTGTCAGCAGAGTATGGATCATTTTTAATCTATAATTCTTATGATCTGTAAACTGCACAGTTGAATACATAAGTAAAGGACCAAACTGGTGGTTTTACATGTTCGAGCCCAATAAATACTACCCAGGTATATGTTCCGTTACTGCTGACAATTTTTCAAACTAAAACCACATTTTAGTTTTTGTGTTATTTTGCCAAATCTCCTCATCTTTCAAAATCAAATCTTCAGGTGATGTGCTCAACTTAAAATTCAAGGTTCCGCTTGATAACTGTATGTCCAAGTTTAGGGGGCAGGACCATTTTTAATTTCTCTGTAAAAGCCATCTTCTTCTTCTGAGACTATATTCCCTGGCGGAGACGTACATTTTCTTCTGTGTTCAATTGGTTAAATTAGGCAACTTCAAAAAAACATTTTGCTATTATTTATCTCAAGCATGTTTTAAGTCTCTATAAGATTTTTTTTTTCATAATGTCTTGGAATGAACTGAAAGCAAAGGCAGCCTGGAAGGTAGGAAAAACTTCTCTAAACTTTGCTGCTCCAGTAATATGTTTTGAAAACTGGTTGGAAGTAATGTAATGTTTATATGGATAAGGTTTATTGTGCTCAAACATGCAAAACCACCAGTATGGTCCTTTAAATTTAAAAGCTTGGTGAATGAGTGGGAAATCCAGTGTTTTGTGAGAACTCTGGGAGCGTACTTACTGTTGACCACCCCGCCAGAGTAACAGTCCCGGTGCGTAGCATGAGCGATGCCACGACGGCCGAGTTCGTACGCCTCCTCCACGGTCATGTCTTCACGGTAACCACTGTCCACCACACCGTAAGCGAAGTCTCTCCCACTGCCGGTAGAGAACATACGACCAGACAGACGCGTCGCATTTTCATCCACGTAGTACAGACCAGGACCCTGGAGAGGATGCGTCATTGTGTGGCGTTAGGCTTCAACTCATGGTTAAGGGTCATTATCAATATATTATATATATTAGGGCTTTTTCATTGTCTGAGGCTATGCTAATGTTTTCATTTTCCCCCGCTTCCTGTGGCTAACGTTATATGTTCACACTAATTACAGAGAAGAAAAGAGAAGACTTTTAGATGGAAAATTCTACTTTATAGTTACTGGATGGCTCTTTAGAAAAAACAAAACTATTATGCACATTTTGCAAAGCTGAATTTAATTATCGTCGTACTTTGACACTTTACCTGAGAGTGAAACACTAAAAAAACTCTGTTAACACAGCAGCAGAAGATGGGCTGAGAGAATCCTTCTGTATATCGAGCCTTTTTTGAAGGCATTGAAATTCAGATTGTACTTGCTCAAGTAGTATTTTTGTTGGAAATGAATAATCACAACTTATATTCTAAGTTTAAAAAAATGTCATGAAACAAATATTATTTAAAATATACTTCCTTTGCATTGATTCTACATTAATTTGGTGATTCAATGTGTAATGATGACAAGTTTACACAATTAATCGCCCATTCATTTTTTTTTTCAATCAATTCACAGCCCTAATCTACAGAGTCCCTAAAGGGACATAAGAAAAAATAAATAAATTGCTAGTTTCTCATGCTCACCAGACAGTTTCTCATATGCACCAGAAATCTTTTCTGGTAACTGCATAGCCTCTAAGTGGTTGATTATACTGTCTGATATATTTCAGGATCTCAAAAGGGCAAAGATATCTTAGTCTGCTGCCATTCTGTGGGTCTACGTGTCATCAAGTCAGAAAGTATTTCTGATGCCCCTGTCAGATGCAAACTGATGCAAACTATCTCGTGTACACCAGAAATTTTCTCATGCTCATGAGATAGTTTGTTGTGAGCACGACAAAGTTTCTGATTCTCACCAGAAACGATCACGTGCGAACGAGAAACTAGAAATTAAAAAATATACAGTTTCATATGCCTTTAGAGGCCCCATACTAATCTACTGTATATCTTTAATTGTTTAGTGTA
Organism: Lucifuga dentata; assembly: GCA_014773175.1. Taxonomy (NCBI): domain Eukaryota; kingdom Metazoa; phylum Chordata; class Actinopteri; order Ophidiiformes; family Bythitidae; genus Lucifuga; species Lucifuga dentata. The sequence continues at coordinate 19,510 of VXCM01003750.1, read as the reverse complement.
TAAAAATGTCAAAAAAAATCACACACACACATGCACACACTCTTTCATTGCACCTCTTTGTCCCATCCACAGATCATGCTGCCCATGGACAGGCCCATGCCTCTGTAACCCAGCATCATGTTGCACAGCAGCTTTGACGCAGCAGCCACGGAAATCCTGTGGTTGTTCCGCAGCCGGTACAGCCTGGACACAACGATAATAACGGCAGATGAGTAAAAGCACATAATTAGTCAACTAATCAACCAATCAATCAGCTGTTTCGGTTGGCTTATGCTTGCCTGACCTGCATTCTTTGGCGAGGAGTCTCTCCCAGTACTTGCAGTCTGCAGCGCAGCCTGACATGGTCCCCAGCAGGTAAGGGTTGATCTCTATCACCTTGTCAACATCGTTGGATGCTGCCGAGATGCAACACGTGAAGAAGAAAGTGTGGAGATAAGACAGATGTCAAAGAAAACAGGTAAGCAACATGGTATTTCAAGTATCAACAAGCTGATTTTAATAGTGTGCCAGAATGAACTGAAACCAATGGAGGTCTGGAAGGTAGGAAAAACATTTTTAATTCACTGTTCCAGTAGTATGCTTTAGAAATGATTGTCAGTAACGTTACATGTATGAAAATTGAATATATTAGGCTCAAACATGCAAAATGGATGGTCCTTTTATATAACATACCTAGGTAATTGCCAGCTGAGGCTCTGGAGTCCACAGCCACGATGACTCCATGTCTGAACTTGAAGGCCAGCGTGGTGGTCCCGTGGTTCAGGTCTATACACACCCCTGCGTCATGGTTGCAGGACTTGATGAAACCTGAGGGCTAAAAGTGAAGATGGGAACCAAAGAGTGTGTGTGAGAAACTGAGAGAGTATATCATAATGCTTTAATAAACACTTTAGGATTTCATTCCACGCCACTCTGAAAGTGACAGACGCGTAAAATCGCTCGATGAGCGCAGCACGTCCGCCGCCGGACGCGTCACGCTTGTAACAGGTTTACCGGATAAGATTCACGATATTAATTTCTTCCCAGAACTCGGTGAAATGATACTCACATCCACACCCAGCGGAACGGCGAACTCCTGAGTTTTAGTCCCGAAATTATAGTGGTTTGGTCGGTAGAAAAGCTGCGTCTGTCCCGCTGAGAGAATGTTCCCACGGAGCTCAGAATACGGTTTATAACCACTAACCTCGAAAAGAGCCATTATTAAAGTGCGGTAACAGGCTGTATTTTAAATAAACTCTACAAATTCGGCGTCAAGATTTTGAAATTAACGAAAGTGACAGACACGGCAGCAAAGATAATCTTGTCCGTGACAAAGAATTCGAAAGTGAAAGAGTTTATATTATTTTGATGCAGCTCGATTTTCCTCCTTGAATTAGATAAAACGTGTCAACAACCCTAAATTAACCCCCGACCTATTTATGCATTTGAAAAACCCCTGCCTTTTATATATATATAAAATCAAGAAATTGTTTGATAAAAATATCAAATATTCAGTCTAAAATAAAAAAAAAAAACCAAAAACAGCGTGAACCAATAGGAGCGCTTAATTATTTTCGTCATCAGTTGATGAGCGGAAATAAAGCAGAAAGGTTTTCATGGAGCCCAGCATGGGTAAATTACTTTCCCACTGCAAAATCTAACTAATTTAATAAAATTATACCACATGTACATTATGTAGAATGTTATTCTTACATATAAAAATAAACCTGATGTGCTCGGTAACGTAATAATTACAAGAAAGCTGTTTAAATAACCAAAATATGATGTCTAAAGCAGTAATTACAAATTATGAACACATTTAGGCAACAGGAGACAATAGAGTTTCTGTTGATATAATTTTGTTTATTTTAATCATATTTTCTCATAATTGTGAGAAGTAATTACAATATTACAGCAGAATTTCCAACAAAATAACATGGAACAACTGTTTGAGATGCTTTACTCCCCATATTAAAAAAAAAATCTGCTCAGCATTATTGAGATAATAATGACTAAAATGATAATGACTAATAACATCTGATGGCTGTTTTCTTCTTCTTCTGCTGCTGATGTAGTGACTGATGAAGCTGTGCGGTTTGGCTCAGGTTGTATCCATCCGCCGCACAGTCTCCTCCACAACCTCCAGCTTTAGAGGGACTACTTTCTCTGTCAGGACTGCTGTGGTGCCCAGACGGTATTTATATTTTGTTTTCCTGTGACAGACAAAATAATGGAAAGACAAATTATGATTTACTTGTACTTTTATTCTCCTAATGAATCCATTAAACGATTTCTAAACTTTTATAACAGATTAAAAAATATTTTGTTGGAGTTTTTATCAGATAGATTAAATCTTGTTTTGTCCATGTGTGTCAACGGTTCCCTGCTTTGTGAGTTTATTGTGGAAAACTTATTATTTAGTTACATTATGTGCTTTATTATACCTCAAATATCATGCTGCAGCCCATTAAAGGACCATACCAGCCATTTTGCATTGAAAATTATTCAATTTTCATACATGTTACGTTACTGACAGTCATTTCCCTAAGGATAAAACCGTATTTCAGCTTTCCTGATATTTTACAAAATCTCTTAATCTTTCAAAATCAAATATTCAAGTGATACACCCACCTTAAAAATCCATGTTTCTCCTGCTAATAGTTACACAGCCTTATGAAGTCATGGTCCTTTAAATTTTTCCATAAATGCAGGTCTGCTTTTGGGACTATATTCCCCAGTGGAGGCATACATTCACTCCACGCTTTTTATTGACCTTAAACACTAAAATTACGTAACTTTTAAAACACCCTGAATACACGTCTTGTTGGTGATGATGGATTACCTATCCCAAGAACGTTTACAGTATCAACAAGTTGATTTTAATAGCAGAATGAACTGAAACCAATGGAGGTCTGGAAGGTAGGAAAAACATTTTTAATTCACCGTTCCAGTAGTATGCTTTGGGAAATGATTGTCAGTAACATTACATGTATGAAAATTGAATATATTAGGCTCAAACATACAAAATAGCCAGTATGGTCCTTTAAACCTGAATGTAGCAACAGATTTTAAACAAAGTCCTGCTCATGCTAGCTCACCTTGTGTCTTTGTACTCTGACTCCTGGTACGGTCTGATGTAATCCACTCCTTGTCTGGTGATAACACAGATATCGATGTTGTGGCCTGAGCCCAGGTCGTTCATGATGCCCGCCTGGATGGCAGCGCGCACCAGCTCCTTCGCCTCCTCCTTCTGAAGAAACCGAGGGAAATGAGGAGAACGATGGAGGTAGACACACAGAACACAGACATACAGGGACGTGTATGAGCTTTAAAATCCTACCAAAAATGACAAAAAAAAATCTGCAAAATTTTCTTCTTGTTAATGAATTTTTCCATACATGAGCAATTCATTTAGGATGGGAATGAATGTTTTTTTTTTTTTTNTTTTTTTTTTTTTTTGCTTTTAAGATTCTTGAAGGGACAGAAAAGACAAGTCAAACATATTATTTTTGTTTACTGACATGCACATTTCCATGTCACATACCTCCAGATCCAGTTTAAAGGCATCCTCTAAGATCCCAAGAGCAGCCAGATCACCAGATCCTGCAGGAACACAAAGTCAGATGAAACAGAGAATCTGAATCTAAATGCATTAGGTCTACATTAGGTGCATTTAGATGCATTAAATGTGTTAAATCTTTAAGAATCGTGCTCCACATAATGACCAAAACAATTTGATTTGGCCAATTACGATTCTGTATAACTGTTAAAATATGGGAGATGTACGGGAGAAACTACCAATGGGAGCACGGCGGGAGAGGGGGTGAAAATACAGTTTTTACGTGTATGGTCCAAGGAGGCTATAAATAGTCCTCAGCAAAATTATGGCACTAGCAGAGAAAATAGCTGATTATTACAGCGATCAGAAGCATCGCTTCCTTAAAACAAAAATCTTCATAACAAAAGCTGATTGGGGGAAAAAATTTAATCAAATATGGATCATCAGTTTGTTTTCTAACTATTTTAGAGAGTAAGCATGAAATTTTTAAGACTAAAAGTAAGAATTGTGTCGCGTCACATACCCATTGCAAGGTACGGCACCTGATTCACACTCCCATAAGGCCCCACTGTGTACAGGTGGTTCCCAGTACAGTCTACTCCTCCCAGTATAAGACTGGCTCCAATCTGACCATGATACCTGATAATCACAGAGACGGAAACGTGGAAAGCCTGATTACGCCGACTTCAAGATGCAGGTATGTGCATTTATGCAAACACACACACACCTGTAGAGCATATCCTGCAGTATGTTGACGGCCATAATGACGCGGGGGTTCCTCCCGCTGTTCAGGGAGAAGATGGTGAGGTTGGAGGAGAGAAGGTCAGTGGTTTTCTCTGTATCTGCTGCTGTACCAGCTCCACAGCAACTAGAGAGAGAGAGAGAGAGAGAGAGAAGAAGGATAATTCTTCACCCAGAAAGGCCTCAATAGACCAGAAAGCAATGCAGCTGCAGCTAACATCTTTGGTAATTTGTCATCTGCAGCATGTGACACAGCAGGTTCCACTAAATCAGACATCATCACCAAATCCACTTTTTAACTTTTCTGTCCCGGAAAGGCTTAATATTTAATGCAGAGTCACTGCGGGGATGAGGAATTCTCAGACATGTTAAAAAAAAAAAAAGGAAATCACTTGTTTTGTGTAGAAGTAGATGCTGCACTTTCATGGTAATGTGTGTGTATCATGAAGTAATTCATCACAAAACTTGCATTAACAGTGTGAGTGTTTTCAGGTGGATTTATCTTCTCTTTGCTTCTGTTTTATGACACTTACTATATATTTGGAGCGATGTAATGGATCTTGGCACACATCTTGTCGGCCACCACTTCACTGGAAGTAGCCCGTGTGTCCGCTCCCAGCACAACCCCATCCTGCATTAATGCACATAAAATGTCATCATATTAACACAAGTTTGTATTAGATTATATTATATTTCTGATGTTCTTTTAGTCGATGACTTTTTTTCTCAAAATGAAAAGAATTAATCATTGTGTGTTCTTGGATAGGTTAATGAACCCTCTCCTGCTCTGCTGGAGCAGCCTAGTCAATAATATGTACTAACATGGAAACGTGCAACTGCATGAGTGACGCGATATTACCGAAAAGTAAAACTTTTCCCAGTTAATTAAAGGTGTCAACACACACACACACACACACACAGCGAGTGTGTGTAAAGACCGGATGGATGGATGGATGGATGGATGGAAATGAATAAAGGTTACTTTTATAACATCCATGTTTGTTGTAGGGACCTTGAACGCACCACACAACAGAATTCTGAAAATACTTTCTGTTCACAACTGTACCACATTTATAATATGATATGATACAGTTTGACTAATTGAATGAATGAATGAATGAAAACAATGGCTGAAAGTTGATTGATAAACCTAAAAACTGTCATGTTTTAGAGACATGTCTTCAGTATTGGACTAAAATCAACAACAACCTTATAGTTTTTATTGAAGCTGCATTTTAATCACCTTCATACTCTCACCTTGAACACTACGCCTGCTATGGTGGTGCCTGTTTTCAGAGGTTTGGGTGTCTGTCCTCCTCCAAGCAGACCCTCTAATGCAGCATTTCTACAGAGAAACACATTTGGTTTTTCATTATTATTCAGAATAATATGGCAGTTCCAATGTGCCGTTCTGTATTTTAAATGCTGCAATCCATGGGAAAGCAGCATAGAGAGAGAGAGAATAAAGTATTGACAGTTGATGAATGCACAGAATCAAACTTTATTTGGCTTAATACTGAAAGGCTTAAATCAGCTACATCCATGTTGCTTATTGTCTTGTGGAAACTGGCAGAGAAAAGTACTTTCACTTTTGATCTGATGAAAGCTCGCTGTGCCAACGCTTTTATTTTAATAATCTCTCTATCATTTACTTAAAAAGACATTAAATAAGCTCATACCTTGCCACGTTGTCGAAATTGAATCCGGCTGAGGGAGTTTGGAGGGTGTTTGATAGTGCCATAGCGGCTCCGGTCTGCGCGTCGGTGCGCCTGAGGTCGGTGTTCCGCGCGTCACCGCTGCGCGTCACCGCTGCTGGCTTCTTCCTTTCGGTTTTGGAGTGAAAATGGAGAAACACTGTACGGACGCGCAAGTTAAAGGAGTCAGCACCGGGGTGAGTAAAAACACGCCGAATCCGTAATATCTCCTTAACATGAAACAGCAGCGTGATATCTCCGTTAAAAATGAGCCGTAACTGATTACGCGGACGAACAGGTGATGCTTTACCTGATTACACAGAATTATTTCATCCACTCATCATAACAAGCGTTTTTTTATATCAGGAAATGTCTACGTATTATCCACAGCGAGTTTAGTCTAGATTTTTAAAGAAATAAAAGAGCTGGACACACTTTTGTTTTCAGTTATGACTCCATCACTGGACTCCAAATCCCAGAATTCATAGTCTACGCGAATGAATGATGCTGCGTTCAATAGACCTCGGAACTCAGAATTTTCCAACATCTTACTTGGAAAAATGCGTTTGAACGGGACTTAAAGTCAGAGCTCCGGCTGGGAAACTCGGACCAAAGTTATCTACCCCGACTTACCGAGTGTGACGTCACTCAACATGGCGGCGCCGTGGAAGCGAGCTTTGTGAATGGAAATGATCAGTTAAAAGGCGAATAAAGTATTTTTTCTTGCGTGAAATTGAAAGAAAAAGGTCAGAATATATCGCCAAGTTAACTATCTATTTTGTATAATAATTATTTGCCATTGATACGTAAGTGTAAATAATTTCATAATATTCTCTGCACAAAGTTTAATACCCACTGTGATTAATATCATTGTAAAACAACACAGCCAAACAGTCCTGTAGTCTAACTTTACTTTAGTTAGCATTTATTACTAAGTTTAATTAATTTTACAGTATTTATTGGTGTTCAGCTATGCTTTTTTGATTACATTTGGCTGGAATGGAAGTTGGAACTTCCAACTGGGAAATATCCGATTTCCGAGGAATGTCGAACGCAGCATAAGAAGCAGTGACACAGAAGCGATGCTGCAGTGTCAGACTTTATCATTTTATTTATCATGAAAATCAATATATTGCTGGACAAAAACATCAGAATTGTCTCCTCTCTTACAGACCACCATCCTGGCTGCCACCTTTGATGGAGGACTCGTCATTGGTTCAGATTCCAGGGCTTCTATGGGAGGGTGAGGATGCTGAGACAAAAAAATAAAATAAATCAAAAAGACCAAAGCTGCTTTTACATGAAACATCTTTTATTCATGTTACTACTTTGATAACGATAAATTTAACTCTAAATGTTTGATATTTCTTTTCTCCTGATTGTCCTGATTGTTTAAAAGACCATACCGGTGATTTTGCACGTTTAAGCATATAATAAATACTGTTTACATACATGTTATGTTACTGCCAACCATTTTCCAAAACATGAAACGTATTTAGTTTTTGTATTGTTTTTGCCAAATTCCCCAGTCTTTCAAAATCAAATATTCAGTGATACACACACTTTACAATCCATTGTTTCATCTGCTAACATGTATGTCCAAACATAGAAGAGACAGTCGTTTTTAATTAATTTTGCTGGTATTGTCCTTTAATAAGCTTAACAAAAACATTTCTACTAAGGGAGAGACATTAAACAACTTGATCATCCTGCTGCAAATGTTTTATAATCTCTCTCTCTCTCTCTCTCTCTCTCTCTCTCTGTCTCTCTGTTATTTTTTTAGGGAATATGTATCAAACAAGATGATCAACAAAGTGATTCGGGTTCATGATCGGATCTTCTGTTGCATGGCTGGATCACTGGCAGACGCTCAGGCTGTCACGAAGACNTCTCTCTCTCTCTCTCTCTCTCTCTCTCTCTCTCTCTGTCTCTGTTATTTTTTTAGGGAATATGTATCAGACAAGATGATCAACAAAGTGATTCAGGTTCATGATCGGATCTTCTGTTGCATGGCTGGATCACTGGCAGACGCTCAGGCTGTCACGAAGACNGGGTTCATGATCGGATCTTCTGTTGCATGGCTGGATCACTGGCAGACGCTCAGGCTGTCACGAAGACCGCTAAGTTCCACCTATCCTTCCACAGGTAACATGCATGCACACACACACACACACACACACTTCAGATATGGAACATGTACATTTTTCCATTTTGTGTCATTTTTTAAATCTTTTTAACATCCTGACATGGGACTAAGGGTGAAAATTAATCAATCTTAGCTAAATCTGGCATATTTTCACCTGTCAATCAATACGCATTGATCAGGTTAGATAAATACCTGTAAATACAACTTAAAATACATACACAGGTACACAAGCATGCTCACAAATATGCCCAAAATCACATGAATACCCACACAAAAGGGCATTAATGTACATTTAAAGGACCATCCCTTCCATTTTGCATGTTTGAGCCTAATATATTCAATTTTCATATACAGTTGAACATATACAATATTGAATATATTAGGCTCAAACATGCAAAATGGCCAGTATGGTCCTTTAATCATGCACACACACATATATGTAAAATGCAAAAACACACATGAGCTCACACAGGTATGCACAAAGACCACACTCACACACACACACACACCAGTATAGCAACACTATCGCATGTTAAATATGTGTAACAGTGCGACTACTTCTGATGCTATAAACTTCAATCTTGACTCTTATCTCTCTTTTATTCCTCTGATAATCCACAGCATCCAGATGGAGTCGCCTCCCCTGGTGATGGCGGCGGCTTCAGTGCTGAAGGATCTGTGCTACAAAAACAAAGAGGAGCTGCAGGCCGGCTTCATCACGGCAGGCTGGGACAGGAAGAAAGGCCCACAGGTCGGTACAGATCGTGAAAAAAGTGAGTAGATTAGAATTCCTGCAGTAGTTATAAAATTATCAAAGTTAGCAAATTATAAGGTTATCAAAGCAGATGTATGGATTTCCCGTAAGATGGGAAATTAACCCTCAAATGTTTTTTTAGGAAGTTCTTCATTCTTGAAAAAAAATCCAATCTGAAAGCACTGAGTAAAAAAAGTCTAAAATAAACTATAAAAAGTTATCCATTTTTGTGTTTGATTCTAGAATATTCTGGAAGATGAAGGAAAGTCTCCAAAAATCAGCAAACAATGTGTAAATGTGATGATCAGCTGCAGAGGCTTAAAGTTTGAAATTCATTCTTGTACTTTTTGTTTTTCTAAAATAGAAATAATGGAATTTTGCCTTTTTGTTTTGTTTTTTAGAGTGTATTCATATACAAACATTTTGGAAAGAGGTGCACCATAAAGTATCTCTTAAAATTTAAAATATTCAGTTTTTTATGACGCATTTTTTCAAAACTGATTTGGATCCTCAATCTCTAGAGCTGATAAACTTGATCATTTTATTTGGTAAATATCATATTCATATGTGGAAGGAGTCAACCTGTTTCTGCTTTAGTTTGTTAAAGGACCATACCAATTTTGCATGTTTGAGCCTAATATATGCAATTTTCATACATGTTACATTACTGACAATCATTTCCCAAAGCATACTACTGGAACAAGAATTAAAAATGTTTTTCCTACCTTCCAGACCTCCATTGGTTTCAGTTCATTCTCTATTAAAATCAACTTGTTGATACTGTAAACGTTCTTGGGATAGGTAATCCATCATCACCAACAAGACGTGTATTCAGGTTTTTTTAGAAGTTATGTAATTTTAGTGTTTAAGCTCAATAAAAAGCGTGGAGTGAATGTATGCCTCCACCGGGGAATATAGTCCCAAAAGAAGACCTGCGTTTATGGAAAAATTTAAAGGACCGTGACTTCATAAGGCTGTGTAACTATTAGCAGGAGAAACATGGATTTTTAAGGTGGGTGTATCACTTGAATATTTGATTTTGAAAGATTAAGAGATTTAGCAAAATATCAGGAAAGCTGAAATACGGTTTTATCCTTTGGGAAATGATTGTCAGTAACGTAACATGTATGAAAACTGAATATATTAGGCTCAAACATGCAAAATGGCCGGTATGGTCCTCTAAATATTTTCAGTCTTGCACAGTGAATATTGGTGTTGACCAACCCTGCTGTATTATGGAGATCCATCCTGTCCATCAGGCAAACGGTTTACCTGCCGTCCTCGTCTCCTCTGTCCTCTTCAGGTGTATGTCGTGTCTCTAGGTGGGATGTTAATCCGTCAGCCTGTCACCATCGGAGGATCAGGCAGCACTTATATCTACGGCTACGTTGACGCCAAGTACAAACCCGACATGAGCAGAGAGGAGTGTCTGCAGTTTGCCACCAACGGTAATGTTTGATTTTCATCTTTATAGACAAACTATTTTGTGTTGTAATATTTACCTGATTTAATGGAAAATGTTTTATACTGTAAATCTGTCTTGTTTATCGTTCCTTCTTTGCTTCCTTCCTTGATTCCTTTATCCTTTCCTTCCTTCCCTGCCTTCTCTTCTTCACAGCTCTCGCCTTAGCCATGGGCAGAGACAACGTCAGCGGGGGCGTGGTTCACCTGGTGGTGATCACAGAGGCGGGGGTGGAGCATGTGGTCGTCCCTGGCAACAAGCTGCCACAGTTTCATGATGAATGAATGGCTTCTAAAAACCAGAAGTTTAGCTTTCTTTACAAAAGAGGGAATAATCTGGATACCCTGAGCCAGTGTTACTTCTGATTAGTTATGTGTAGGACATGAAAAATACACACAAACACTGACTAATAAAGAAACACTTAAGTTAATTATTTGTGGAAGCATTTGCATAACCGGCATTTAATTAAAGCGTTGATTCCATTATGAGATGAGGTCTCTGCCTTTTTTTCATTGGTTTTTTTTAATTGCAACAACTTTTATTTTATTGTGCAAAATATATAAAATTATTATAAATATTTTCTAAAATCCCTGTTATTGTTCATCCCTCTTTCTTTACTTTGAGTTCCAAACCTCAGTATGTCAGGTAGAATATTAATTCTGTTTATATTAGTAAATTGAGTTTTCAAACATTTGCAGTTCATCAATTTAGGGATTTTAAATATTTATTTAGTGATTTACACTAATAAAAAGTAAGTGCAATTAAACAGATTCTTAAAGACAGATAAAGAGAAGTTAAAATGTCACTGTTTTATTGTGGGATTATATATATTAATATGATGGTTTCGGGTCTGACTGGGTTTCAGCTGATTGGCTGAAGAGAGTTTGAGTTTCAATTTCGCTTCAATCCAGAAAAACATGGAGTCCGTCTGATGCGCGACAGGATTCATTTGGTAAAGAAAAGGCGTTAAAACAGCTTTTAAGACGTAAAAAAGGCTGCGGATTATTAGAAAACATCATAAAACCTTTATAAAACCTCACCGTCTTTCTGCTCTTATCTTTACTTCCTGACAAACAGATAATATTCGCCTCGTTTCGAGTCTTTGCATCAGTATGTTGGAGGAAACGGGACCGGAGTGGTTGTCTGAAGAGGTGAAAACCGGAGTAAGTACAATTTTTACCGATTCATAACTGATGAATCATAAAGAGAGGCTTAAATGTCCTGTAATATAGAGTTTTGATGGCCTGTTTATGCGCAGCTTTGCGCAGGGCTCAGAGTATTTTACGCACCGATATCTGCTGCTCCTGCTGGCAGGAGGGTGAAAAAATAAAAATATGACTAATAATTGATTATTTATTGTTTGTTTTTTTTAATCTCTACAGACAACCATCATCGCCATAGAATTTAATGGAGGGGTTGTGCTGGGATCTGACTCTCGCGTGTCTGCTGGGTAAGTGTGCGTGTACTTGCGCGTGTACGCGTGTTTCCGTATGTGCAGACAAGGGTGAGTTTAAAGGACTATACTGGTCATTTTGCATGTTTGAGCCTAATATATTCAATTTTCATACACATAACGTTACTGACAACCATTTCCCAAAGCATACTACTGGAACAGTGATTTAAAAATGTTTTTCCTACCTTCCAGACCTCCATTGGTTTCAGTTCATTCTGCTATTAAAATAAATTTGTTGATACTTAAAACATTCTTGGGATAGGTAATCCATCATCACCTACAAGACGTGTATTCAGGTTTTTTTAGAAGTTACATAATTTTAGTGTTTAAGCGCAATAAAAAGTGTGGAGTGAATGTATGCCTCCACCGGGGAATATAGTCCCAAAAGAAGACCTGCGTTTATGGAAAAATTTAAAGGACCATGACTTCATAAGGCTGTGTAACTATTAGCAGGAGAAACATGGATTTTTAAGGTGGGTGTATCACTTGAATATTTGATTTTGAAAGATGAAGATATTTTGCAAAATATCAGGAAAGCTGAAATACAGTTTTATCCTTTGGGAAATGATTGTCAGTAACGTAACATGTATGAAAACTGAATATATTAGGCTTAAACATGCAAAATGGACGGTATGGTCCTTTAACCATCTCATCTGTAACATCCCTCATATCTTCCACCTCTCCCTCTTCCCCATTGGTAATTATTATCTCAACGTCTTTTCATCATCATCATCATCATCATCATCTTCCTCTCCCGTGCAGAGCCACGGTGGTGAACAGGGTGATNTTCATCATCATCATCATCATCATCATCTTCCTCTCCCGTGCAGAGCCACGGTGGTGAACAGGGTGATGAATAAGCTCTCTCCCCTCCATGATAAGATCTACTGCGCTCTGTCAGGATCTGCAGCAGACGCTCAGACCATCGCCGAGATCGTCAACTACCAGCTCGATGTTCACAGGTAACAGAAACATGAAAAGGGAGTAAATATGTAGAACGATTTTAAAGATCTTCTTTTTAAAAAAAATTAAAATCAGTTCAAAAGGGATGTAATTTATTCAAATATATAGCCAAAAAATAATGGAGGCTTTGCTTTGTAAGCTGTACATTTTTATTTTTTCTTTGTGCATTCTATATACTTATGTATGAGTTGATGTGGGTTTTTGTCCATATCTTCTTCTTCTTCTTTTCCTTTCGGCTTTCCCTTCAGGGGTCACCACAGCGAATCATCTGCCTCCATCTGGGTTTTTGTCCATATACATATGTATATATGTAGAGAGAGATGTGTATGTTTTATGTTCACATGGATGTGTGTGTACATGTTTAAACTAGATGACGAGTCTCTGTTTAATCTGATTTGTTCTGAGATAAGTTGAGTTGTAAAAATAGTCGGCTCCACCTTTTAGGTCACTTCATCATGTGATTTATTGGGGCGATTGTACTTTGTGACAAATTATTATTTTTATTCCGTAGCATCTTATGTTGTCGTGATTTATTAATAAAGACAAAAAAAGCTCCTTTATGCTATTTTTTGTATTCATTCACACTTTACTGTTTGTCTTCCTGTTTCAGCATTGAGATCGGTGAGGACCCTCAGGTTCGATCAGCCGCCACGCTGGTCAGGAACATCTCCTACAAATACAAGGAGGAGCTGTCGGCTCATCTGATCGTGGCCGGGTGGGACAGAAGAGGAGGTGGACAGGTCAGTCATCACGTGTATCCTGGAGGAAATAATCAGACGTGTAGCCTGGAGGAAATAATCAGACGTGTATCCTGGAGGAAATAATCAGGCTCAGAACCATTCAAATCCCAGGATTGGCTGAGATAAAAAGAGTATTTATCCTGCATTACTTAATTGTAGTTATCTACCTATCATTAATGTGATGAAGGCTACAGATCCAGGCTGAAATGCCAAAACCATTCTGTGTTTTAGCGTGTGACCCTGTGATCACCAGCGTTTATTTGTTTGTTAGCATATCTCAAAAACTTCTGGACAGATTTGGCTGAAATTTGAAGGTAGATAGATAATGTTGAGAGAAAGAGGTGATCTGGATCGTATATGGGATCCAGAAGAAGTTTTTAGCCTGTAAAATCAATGCTAATTTTGCTAAATTTAGCATGGTGGCTCTTTTTTTGTCTTTATTGGGGATTTTGTTGGCCTTGGTGGAGGTATGAACTCTTGGAGTCCCTTCTTGCTTCTTCTGTGTATTTATCTAAAAAAAAAAAAAATCTTGCTTATACAGTTTTTAATTAATCTGACCACTTCAGTGTCTTTCTAAACAAGGATAACCTGCTGCCCTTTGACCCCACGCAGGTGTTTGCGACCCTGAACGGCCTCCTGACCAGGCAGCCTTTTGCGATTGGCGGTTCCGGCAGCTCGTACGTCTACGGGTTTGTTGATGCGGAATATCGCAAAGGAATGAGCCGGAAGGAGTGCCAGCAGTTTGTTGTCAACAGTAAGAAAGACGAGAACAACAGAAAGACAGATTTTAATATGCAGATGGAGAAGTGATGTTGAAAAGGAAAGCTTATAATTATCTTTCTCTTTCCCTCTTTTTTCTCTTCTTTTTTCTCCTCTTTTTCTTACTGTCTTTTTCTGTCTTCCTTTTTTCTCTCTTTTCTTTCTTTTTTCTTTCTTTTTCTCTTTTCTTCTCTTTCTTTTTTCTTTTCTTTTCTCTTTCTTTTTCTTCTTTCTCTCTTCTTTTTTCTTCTGCTTTCTTTTCTTTTTTCTCTCTTTTTAATTCTTTTTTCTTTTTTCTTCTCTCTTTTTGCTCTTTCTTTCTTTCTCTCTTTTTCTTTTGTTTCCTTTCTTTTCTAAATTCTTTTTTCTTTTCTGTTCTTTCTTTCCTTTCTATTTTTCTCTTCTTTCTATTTCTCTCTTTCTCTTCTTTCTTTTCTCTTTTTCTCTTTCTTTCTCTTCTTTTTTACTTTTTTCTTTTCTTTCTTTTTCTTTTCATTCTCTTCTTTTTTCTTTTCTCTTTTCTTCTCTTTCTGTTTTCCTTTCCTTCATTCTTTCTTATTTTCTCTCTCTCTCTCTTTCTCTCTCTCTCTCCTAGCTCTCTCTTTGGCAATGAGTCGGGATGGATCCAGTGGGGGCGTGGCCTACATCGTCACCATCGATGAACACAGCACAGAGGAGAAAGTCATTCTGGGAAATGACTTACCCACTTTCTTTGATCAGTGATCGATTTGTAGTTATTTTCATCTTTAGTGTCACTTTGGTTCAAAGAAAGCAGTTACATGTTACTTCTGTTCATATACAAATTACACACGTGTTTTCAAGTCATGTAGAGCATGCTTACTTCCTCATACAGCACAATGAATGAAGAATGGGATTCATCATGGAGTCTTTGAAATGATAAGAGAGCTTATAAATCAATAAATCAATTTTAAAAATTGATTTGTCAAAAAAAGATTTCTCAATCAGTTTGCTTTGTTAACTTCAGACCATGCAACTTTAATAAATGTCTTCATCTCACCAGAGGGATGATGATGATGGTGAACAGTTCCTCATTAATATTCCAAACTCTTTCTGTTTCTGTCAGACCAGAGTCAGCATCTCTCCCTGACTGTGGGGAGTTTGGCCAGGAAATTATGCTGAAAACTACTTTTAAAGTCACTGAGAATCTTTACTGGCAAGTTGTGAAAAAGTGGCATTTTGGGGAGATTTTACTGTAAGGAAAAAATACACACAAAATGTATGATTTCCAACAGCTGGCATTGTTCTTATTAATATAAATCACTTTGATAAACCTGATAACGATGCTGGTAGATAGATGGAAAATTGCCTACAGCTGTGCGTCATGATCATGCATGTAGGAGGCCTCATGTCTCTGGGTTCAGATGCTTTTGCCAGAGAAATGCTGCAGGGTAAGCACAAGACGACCAGAACATCATCTAAATAAAGATTTTGTACTGCTTTTCTATGGTGATAAAATTATTTATGCAGCATAGATAGGTGTGTGTGTGTGTGTGTGTGTGTGCTTTCAGATAGATCACTATCAAACCGCTGATCTGCATGTTGCAGTTTTAATGACCATAGTTAGGAGGAAGAGGAGGGTGAAAATGATGCTTTGTTATGAAATATTGAGTTATTAAATCATCCAAGATTGATTTCCAAAGGTGGAAGTAACTAAATGTATTTGTACATAAATGGAATTATAAGTTACTTAAATGAGTATTTCTATTTCACGCCGCTTTCAACTCCACTATTTCCACGCTGTACTTTTTACCCTGAACTACACGTCAGATCACAATACTTTTACTTTTTGATATGACTACATTTTATAGTACTCTAATTACCTTAAAAAAAGAACTTTCACTTGTAATGGAGTGTGTTTGCATTGTTTGTCTTATTTAAGTGTAATTTTTTTATCTTTACTGCCCTGTTTCAGCCTTGTAGCGGTGAATTCAGGGAAACTCCTGCTCTGCTGGTAAACCGAAACTGAAAGTGGATGAGTCTTAAAACTCCGGTACCCGGAGCTGATCAGGTCATCCGAGTACAATTTGCGCTGAAATGGCAGCAACAATAATCCGCAGAATCGTCGCTTTGACTGTCGCAGTCTGCGTGGATCTGTCGCTGTTTTACGCGGCGGGTTTTGCGGTGACCGGCAGCGCGTCCTGGAATCTTGCGCGTCTCTGGGTTTCTGCGGCGTTCAGGTGTTTTGGAGTATCTGTGGTAACTCTGCTCACACTCGGAAACCTCACACCGGTGTTAATCCGTTTCATAACGGCTCACAGCCTGCTTTCCGCCGTGTACGAGACCGGGACTAAGGCGATCCACGGGCGCCATGTAGCGAGCGAATGTGCGTTACCGGATGCGCGCTGCTGGATGATGAGCGGCGGAGCGGCGCTGGCTGCTGCGCTTTTCTGGGAAACCATCATCCCGGACACCAACGGCGATGAAGCGGCCGGAAAAGAGGAGAAACAGAAGTCCAGAGTTCTGTTCCTGAGAGTTCTGCGCATGTTCAAACCACACTACCCCCTGCTGATCGGAGGGTTCCTCTTCCTCGCGCTGGCTGTTACCTGTAAGTCAGCTGCTGAATGTGATGATGATGATGGTGGTGGAGGTGATGATGAGTGGCATTGACTGTAATGTGATAATGGTGATGATGATGGCGATGAAGATGATGTTGATAATGACAGTAAGGTGAGGACGACAATGATGATGATTATGATGATGATGAAGGTAATGGTGGTGATGGCAGTAATGGTGATGATGACATAATAATGGTGGTGGTGGTGATGATGATCTAATAGTGATGATGATGGTAATGATGAGAACAGTAAAGTAATAGTTCTGATAATGATGAAGGTAATGATGGTAATGACCATCATAATAATGATGATGATGATTGTGATGAGAATAATGATGATATTATGATGATGATGATGACAGTAATAATGATGATGATGATCCAAACACATGATTGCAAACTATAACTCTTAAACTGATTGACGTGTCTTTTAATACAGAAACTAACAATAAACATCTAATTGTGGTAATATTTGTTTTGCGATATTACTTGTTAACAACAGTAATATTTTTAGATGTAACAGGAAAAACAAGCTGACATTTTCACTTAAAATGAGCTAATAACACAAAAAACTCATCATTATCTCATCTCAATTATGTCTGTGAATTTAGCTCTCTACATGGACTTTAAGCAAAAGTGGAACAGGAAGATGGTCATATTGGCCAAATAAATATTTTTATATTGGATGCTTATTATCGTAACCCAGTATTTTAAAAAAGTGACGCTTGCGTCTGTTCTCAGGTGAGACGTTCATCCCGTTCTACACCGGCAGAGTCATCGACATCCTGGGCAGCCAGTATGAGGCGAATGAATTCCTGTCAGCGCTCCTCTTCATGGCCCTGTACTCTCTGGGAAGGTGAGGACAAAATATCTCCTCCACACAATACATAATCAGATTGTTTCATTCACTGATTGCATATTTTGGTCTAATTCTTCAAAGGTAAAGTTGGTCTTAGCCTTAGTGTTAGTAATGTGGAAAAGTTGGGCCATTTAACCAAACAGTGTGGCTGAAAAGAGGGTAAAAGGTCAAAAGGTTCTTTACATATGATCTCATTTTCTCTCGTTCTCTCATGTTGTGTGTGTGTGTGTGTGGTACAGTTCCATGAGTGCAGGCTGCAGAGGGGGGCTCCTCCTCTGTGCCGTTCATGGCTTCACAAGCAGAGTGAAAGTCAAACTGTTTGCAGCTTTGACCAAACAGGAAATTGGATTTTTTGAGACCACAAAGACAGGTAACACTCTTATAATATTATCTGCAGCTATACATATAATTTCCCACAATATATTCTAATTTGCATGCATTTAAAGTTAAGGAAATGAAAGGAAGTTATTTTCTATTTCCTACATAGGTGAAATCACATCCAGACTGTCCAAAGACACCGGCCTGATGGGAATGACGGTGTGTCTGAACGTCAATGTCCTGCTGCGGACGCTCATTAAAACGGTGGGAGTGCTCTTCCTGATGTGGAATCTTTCCTGGGAGCTCACACTCCTGGTGCTGATGGACACACCCATTACCGGCCTCGTACAGAACATTTACGACACACACTACCAGGTAAAAGCAAGTGAAATGCAGACATTGAGATCGGTAGTCTTATAATTTTGTGACGTTCGTGTGTGAGCCTACGTAGCTCACAGGCTGCAGGTCTGGCCCTGCATATCTGCTCTTATTGCTGTTCCAGCTAATTGGAGGCGGAGTCTCCCATCTGGGTAGTTGGTAGCACCTGGGCCCTGTATTCTCTCACTGCCTTAAGACTCTGGCCCTTCATCAGTGGTTTGGAGCTCCAGATGTCATGCTCGCCTACACGCTGACACTCCACTCCTCACTCCTCCAAGCACTCATTTTCATCACTGATTAATACGATCTCCACGCTTCACCATGGTTGTTATCTGTGGTTTCACCCAATGGCAATAAATTAAATCATTATTGCTCAAAACCAGTGTTTCCCTACTTTTTGTCACAGCCCTGAGCCAGATCGTGACAAATTTGGGGCTCGTCCGGGAGTTAAACCTGAGACTCCTCACACCTAAAGCGAAAATCATACCAGACCTATGACTTACTTTACTAGGAAACATTTTTATTATTATTTATTATTATTCTTAATCCTGGTCCGGTAATCCTTTACTGCAAATTATTATGGGATGAAGTTATGATCAGATAAATTCTCCTTCTCAGTTACTTCATCTGCATCCTTGGCAATATTATGAGTAACTCCTCAAGATGTTAACTTTAGCAGATCTCAAGCTGATGCTTTGGCTTTTTGTTCTTTAACTTCTTGCTAGAAGGCTCATCCTGTGGAAATGGAAAGACTCCAACATATGGACACTCGATTAAAGACGTTATCTATAATGTACAAGTGGAGAAGATCTGCTATTAAGGGATCAGCTGTGAGATTTATTACCACCTGGCAATCATTTTTACATTTTGTGGAAAATGTGGAAGCTGGAGAATTGGGTTGAAAGAACACTATGCTCCACGTGTTTATTTATATATTTATTTTTGGCTAGTCTAGCTGTTCTTGACTGTTTTTGAAGGGTGGGTAGGGTTGTTCTCTTTTGCTGGAACTGCATGCATTTATTATTATGCATTTTCACTTTTGCTTTGTTAATAAAAAAAAGACCTTGATTAAAATAAAAAAAAAAAAACATTCTTGTTCTTTCTTATTTCTTGTTTCTGTTAGAGGCTGT